>VZTL01074209.1:0-36742 GCA_013400535.1 Scopus umbretta | reverse complement strand
GCAATCATGGAGATACAGGAGTACCCTGTCTCTGTGCTGTTGGTCACATTGCTGGTGATAAGACAGGCTCATTTGCTGCTAGCTGGACTCACTCAATACCTGGTTTCCAGGTCATGGGAAGTGTGTGGATGAGCTCTAGAAATAGGAGGCCATTGACTTGAGTACAGCTGGTGAGTTTTCTGGGAAAAGGCCTTTATAAGGGATCTGAATGACTGTTCATCTAGAACTTGATATGGCATTGGTGGGGACATACTGAGGAGTGTGTCTTAAGTCAGCAAGTATTGTGAAAATCTTAATCATGAGGGCACTCATGTTATCTTGGAGCAAACAATATAGGCAACCCCAGACAAAATTAGCTGTATAGCCAAGATATTTGCCATTATACTGTCACTGTGGGCCTGCTGTGCTTAAGACCAAAATGATAATCTTGCTGATGGCTCCTTTATGCCTACACTATTTTTCATTGTCCAGAGATTTCAATTTCATAAGTGAAAATTAAGAAGCATCACTGTCTTCATTGCCGAGCTGTGCTTTGGTGATAAGCATTTTAACTTATGTATTTTGAGGTTAAGATCAAGATAAAGCATTTCAGTGTCATCTTATTGCTAAATCAATCTCTGATGTTTATGATTGCAGACAAAAGGGCCTAACCTCTGAGTCAGCCTGAATATGTACTAAGATGACTTATGATGAAGAAATATGAATGCTGCCTTTCAAAACAGGATGCATGGTCTTCATTGGCCAACATACCAGAACATTACGAGCTTATCAACATCATGGTGTAGGACACACAAGACAAGATGATGATCATCATTTCTTATATAGATTTAAAGATGCTGACTTCTATATATGAAAAAAACCCCAAAAGCCCCATAAGACAAGTCTGTCAGTCAGATTGCCAATCAAATGCCAGCACATAGAAGCAAAAGGACCATGGCAAAAATTCTTGTCTTCAGTTATCAAATCAACAGCTGTTTCCCTTGACAATGAAGTGGAGAATCTTTAGAACGTTCAGAATACCCAGAGCCAGGGCTTGGAGGTTCTGAAATGTTTGAACTGGTGGGTGTTTTTAATTGGGTGCAAACAGAAGATGATTTTCTGGGATGACAGTTGTCAGTGAAGATGCATTCTGTCACTACTCTCCTATAGCATCAAGCTCATTACACAGTCTTGGACACTACCATAGTTAGGCTATTGACATTGTAACCAGTTATGAAAGGGAAGTTTTGACAGTACCTTCTATGAAAAGTTACCTTTCATTATTTCAGTCATTTAATGCAAAAGCCTGTAGGTAGGAATTTGTGCATGATCTTGGGAATCAAAGTCCATGGCATACATTAACAATCTTTCCAAGGTTTTCCATGTTACCAAATCCCTGAAACATTTTCTAGACAACTGTGAGACTGTTAGGGACTGCCAGCATTGTTCCACCTGTATATGATCACTGTAAAGGCCAGCAATATCCCATCTCTATCCTGAAGAATGGTGAAGGCCTTGAGTCTCTTGCTGAACAGGGAATTCTTTAACTGGTCACACACCGAGAACTCTCTGCATTGACAACAACATTTAATAAGCATAATGGCAGTATGGGGATTTGTGGGGGTCACAAGTGCTGTGTGAGCAAAACATTTGAAGGATTCCTGTATCCACTATTTGATGAAGGAAGAATCTTTCCAGTACTTCTACGCTTTGCCTAGCGTACTCGTGGGTGATAATTGACACCAGATGATTACCAATTTTTGAACAACTTCCCAGATCAGGTATCTCCAAATTGGAATTTGTACTGTACCAAGAGCTTCAAGGAGTGCTTGCCAGAATTATAAGCATCATAGCATCCCTTCAACAGTGTGCTCACTGTAGATGCAGCTGAGCCTAAACTTGCTAAGTGACTCAAAAAGCTCTAGGTGAATTTAAGAAATTGGGTGTTCTGAGTTAAGAAGGAATAATATGCAACTAGATTAATCAATGTTTTTTTCTTGTGCTGTGACAACAAAATAAATGGCAATGATACATCTGAAGATAAATTCAACAGAGGTAAATGTAAGTCCTTCATTTAGATGGAAAAACTCCATGCAACTGTACAGGTGGGAGGCAAAGTTGCTGGAATGTAGTTTTGCAAAAAAAAAAGACCTGTGGGTCCTAGTAGACAACAAACTGGACATGAATCAGCAGTGTGCCCTTACAAGAAAGAAGCTTAAACACGTACTGGGTTATATTGGTGAGAGTGGGAATAGGTAGAGGGAAGTGAGCCTTCCTCTCTATTGCTCTGATCACTACTACAACAATGTTGTTTCATAAAAGTCAGCAAACATTAAAATGCTTTACTGCCTATTAGCCAGGGAGATTCTTAGAGAGGGATTTGCCAGCTTATAGAGGCATTCAAAAATATCAAGCAACTGCTGTCCAACTCCACACTCATCCATTACAATGAGCAGAGGCTGTTGCTGATTACTAACTATGCATCTTTTGGTGGTTTTGGAGCCTTTCTCAGCCATTCATTAAGAGATGGAATTAAAGCACCTTTTTCTTTCTATTGAGGAATGCTGACACCAACTGAACAAAATACAAATTGATTAAGTGCTTGCCAATTCTCATGATTTACTTCAAAGAGAAGCCAACAGCTTCAGTCATATTGCTGTGCATGCAGTGATAGAATTGCTTGTATGCAGTAATTGAGTGTTACACCAAGTGCTTATGATCACACAACTTTTTGTGAGCCAGAAAAATAGATTATAAATGCCAATATATGGAGATGACTGCCATTGCATATGCCAGATTGTGCTCTTCCACCTGCAGCTGAATTCTCAGTGCTGGAATTCCTCCCATGCCTTTTCAAGCCAACCATGTCATGAAAATGGCTGCCAATGATCTATCCAGAGCTTGGCATGAGTCCCTGTCTGGGTGGGAAGGAAGAAGTTGGCCAACAGAGTAACTGCATGGAGTTGAAATAATTTTTAACACAGCAATCTGATCTGTCTGCTTGTAAAGTAAACCTTTTATTTTGTTGTTCCTACAGGAAATCAACAGATTATTTTGGTTTTAGATACATTGTCTGTAGCAAATTTAGACATAGCGCACCTAAAAACATTGACCAGAAGTTGCATATGATGCTCTGGAATCAGTGCTATGGTGGTCACAGTTTAATGTGTCAGCCACCAATAACCACAGTCTTTCCCTGGGATATGGTAAAGGATCAAATTCACTGGCCTCGTCTTTTGAAAGAATTTCCTGAATGTTATAGGTTTCTATACAAAACAGGTTGAACTGATTTTTGTTGTCATTGTGAATATTCATTTCAACAGCCTCTGCTCTTTCTCAACTATTTGCACATCACAATTACTGAATATGCTGTATCTGACATCAGAACTGCCTTCAATTCTGGTAAATTCAAGGGCTTTCCCAAAAGCAACATGATTTGAACTGTTACTACTGCATCATGCCTTTTCCAGGGAAAGAGTCTGATCAAATGACTCAGAGATGTTTAAAATATTATAATTATTATAATATGCTCACTCCTCATTAGTCAGCATGGTTACTCATCCAACTACTGGAGTCAGCCCAGATGAGCTAAACTTTGGACAGGTCAAGCCGAACAGTAGTCCTTTCAACCCTGCTCTCTCTGAAAATTGTGACACAGGTAAAAATAAACTGAGAAGTCAGCTCTATCATTTTACTTCATTTGTATTTGCAGAGTAAACCAACTCAGAATTGCAAGAATCTGTGAAGCTGGACCAAATCAATTTCCTTTAACACTTACTGGTACAACCTTGTTCAAGCTCATTGGAGTCTTTACTTAGATTGAAGGAACACTTCCAAAGTGTCAAGAAATATATAGAAAGATCACAGCAGAAGTGAGTGCACTCTGACAGATAATTATATTATCTACAGGGGAAAGCCATTTGGTATATACACAAAGGGAGATCATAGGACAAGAGGCCATTTGTGATGCCCTGTTGGTATGAACAGGAGTGTTTTCTCTTGATGCAGGAAAAAGTTAATGAACTAATAAATGTTGTTCTTTCTTCTCTCTACTGCTACAGCAGCAACCTGAGATACAGCAGGGCCTCATTCATGGTTTTTTTTTTAATGTTACATTGGTGATACTCCAAAGGTCATATTCACTTGCTATTGACTGCCTCACTTTGTGTCATGCTTCTCAAGCACAATAGGGAAAGAGAGAGAACATATAACAAGCAGAGTAACGATGTGAAAACATTGCATTAATTCAATTATTGTTTAATTTATCATTTAATGCCTTCAGTAGGTTTCAACAGAAAGAGAAATGTATTGAGAATCTGGAAGAAATATGAGGTTGTCAGGGCAGTCAGAATGTAGATGTCAAGGAAGTGTGAAAAGCTTGTAACATGAGACTAAGATGACAGACTTTTTATCTTTTGCTGTTGAGCTAACAACTGACAAAAAAAGAGAAGGAATTACACAAGCCTTCTAGGATTGAATTAGCTGTACAAGCACATTGCTGCTTTGGTGGGACTGATACCAGCTCCTTTGCAGGTCATTTGCCAGACCTACTTGAGCCCTTAGGTTCAGGCTCCTACCTGAAGTTAGGGGAGGGAGGAACAGTGAACTGCAATACTTCTGGGGTCTGGGCTAGTAAGAAAAAGATTTTGGTGGTTCTGAGAATCCCCTGCCAATTGTCACCAGCCCTGTACTGACTTCTGAGTCTTCTTAAGTGTTATCCTCATTTCCTAGCATGAACTAACCTTCTTCCTCTGAACTTAGCTTGCTAAATTTGTTTTAACATAGAATATTTAAAGTACAAACAGGCTGTAAAATGTTAATGAAAAATGGTCTCTTTTCCCTGACATAAGATTAACAAACCCAGGCAAAACTACCAAATGCTGTGCAGATGTATCTAAGCTGAGTAACATGAGCTCTTACAACAAACTTCAGCACATAAATGAGATGAAATTTCTCTAAGAGTTTATTGATGTTTCCCATTATGACACAGTGCATATGGTTCAATTCATTCAATAAAGTTTTATATAAGAAGAAAATTAACCTATAATTCTGCCAAAACCTGTCAGCAATTAATATTACCTCTGTAGAAGGAAAGTCCCCTCAGTTTCATTCTTGACAATTCAGCCCCAGAAATTGGTTATTTATCTTTATTGCATCAATGCACCTTAATCAAAAACAGAGAATGCAACTACTTAAAATGATTTCTAATTTAATTATGTGCTTTTAAAAAAGATATTTCATATTAGTGATTTCTTATGATGGGAGAAAAAAAAATCACTCTGTAGCCTTTCAGGAAACACAGTATACTGATAACAAATCTCTTAATCACATTTTTCTTTTCACAAAACTTCATCTGTGAAGTGTTTTGAGAATTAATAAGTTATCTGTTGATCTAAGTAATGCCATAGCGGAAATCTGTTTTATGTAGCCTCACCATATCATGCCTATGAGTCCTCAGAAAACATTAGAAGATCCCTATTGCCTTTGCAAACATGGGACCAAGTTATTAATGTTTTTTGTTCTAATTTTATAATTACTGTTTTTTCTTGTTTAAAGAGTATAGAATTTGGATCATATGAAAGCAAGAGAGGAATAATAAAGTCAGAGAGTTCACAAAGAGAGAACCCCCCTGAAACCTTTTTGTCTTTATAGGAAAAAATAAAATTAGATTTACAACTAGCTTTTTACCCTTTTTCATTTTGAGGTATATGATATGAGGTTTCCTGCAATGAAGGATATTGCTATGTAAACTTTTTTTGTCCACAGTAAAACATGTATGCTACAACTGTCTTGCTAATAGTGTTTAATATAATATTTTTTCTCCTCTTTGTTTAATTTCCAGTAAATACTTGTGTTATTTCTAAACAAAATTATATGAAAGATCATAAAACAAAACAAAAATAATCCCCCCAAAATAATCCCCCCAAAATAGTCCATCTGTCACTCAGGTGAGTTTTGCATAAGAAAGGTTCAAAGAATGCATGTGCATTTTTGCCACTGACTCACTGGAAGAGATAAGAAGAGTAGGAATTCAGAAACATCACTCCAAATGCCAAAGCTGCCATCCACCCGGTTGGCCATATATCCTCACTGAAGCTCAGGAATGCTTCATGATCCTGATTCAGTGAGCATTCAGAGCTGGTTGGAGCATGCTGTATATCCATTCTGGTCCTCTGTTCTTTCCCCAAGACTAAAGGTGTTGGGAAGGAGCTGGTATGCATCTGGATTTTATCATAATATGGGGCAATATGTTCAACGTTTTTTTTTTTTTTTAAGCACTTTGAGAAACAACTATTTATATATAGCTGGTGAAGAGATAAAGATGAGTTGCAGAATGACTTTGTTAAGATAAAATTAATTATTCTCATGGTATATGATGTACTCCAGTACCATAATGCTGGAAAATAGCCCCTAACCAGTGAGCCCTGGGAGCTGCAGTTTCATTCAGTCCGCCCAATGCTGCCAGCTCCAAACCAATGCCTAAAGAAGACTATGTAATAAACCCATTTGTTGTACTGCCCAATTTAGAGAGTAGCATCAGAGGGGGTAGGGAAAAATCTGGTGTTGTTCTTACCACATCACCCCTGCTACTTGTAGTTCAGATATTCATATTAGATATTATAAAAGCAGAGGGAGCTAAATGACCTGGTGGACCAAAAGAGATTGCCTCATCCATCTGTTTTTCTCATCTCCTGTCAAGATTGTCTGACTTGTTCTTTAAAGACCTCCAAAGATGGGAACACCACAAAGAGTGTTATATGCCACTTCATGATTTTTCCCAATATTTTTTTTCTTCTTTCACTGTCAATCAAATCTATCAACCAGAGCCATTAAAAAAGTAATCCTCTTCCTTTTTACAGCTTTTTCTGTAACTGAAGATTTTTATCATGTCTTAGAGAAGACTCTAAGACTAAGACACAAGACTAAGTTGTTTGTGGTTTGTTTTTTTTTTTAATTTTAGGTGGAGCAACCCCATTTTTTTCAGCCTTCTCTCACATGTTATATTTTCTTCACTTATGTTCATATTTGCTATTCTGTCAAGAGCCTCTTCACTTGGCCCACTTCTTTCTTGAAGTGTGGCGCCCAGCACTGGACAACTACTGCTGGACCTAAGTAGCCTGGAAAGATAGATTGTCACAGCTTTTGCTCTGATTGCACATCTTGTTACATTGCATGCCTTTTTCAAAGCAGTGCAGCCCTGTTGACGTGTAGCTTGAATGGCAAGGACAACCTCTGTGCCTTCTCTGCAGAACTCAGCCAGTATTTCCTCCCCTCTGTTCACTTTTTCAGCATAAGATAGGAGTCATGTAGTTACCCCTGTGAAATATTGTCCTGTCTTCTCAGACCTTCAGTTCTCTAGTTCGTCATTCTGAATTGCCCTGTCCTCCAGTATATTGGCAGAAGTTCTGGAGATAACCTGTTCTGGAAATATTTTTTACTCCATTGTTCCACAGCTGCTGCTGCTGCTGCTGCTGATGATGATGATGATGATGATGATGATGTCTATTTTTTGTAGCTTTGTTTAAAATTTTGAAACTGCGAATAGAACCCTTTTTGGAACTCACTCCTTATTTTCTTTTGATACTGCAACTGAAAATATCCCTGTAAATCCTAGAAGACAGATAGGTGTTCAGCTGAGCCTTTTGGGAGCTCCTATTGCAAAGCACTACATTTTGGCAAGAAGACTCCTTTGGAAGGTGTTAGCATATGACCTGTTCTGGATTTTGGTGACAGAGAGAGAACTCTTTATTAAAAGACACCATATTGTCATAGTTGTGTAAGATACTGTCTGAATTTAGTGAAATCTACATAGACAGTGGAGTCTCCAGTGCTAATTCTGAGAAATGAGTTCGTGGCAGGCTCCACTGACACCATGACTACCCTCAGATTAGGTGCTTAAAATTAGATGTTGTATTATTTTCCTTCTGAGCCCCAACTGGCCTGTGGGTATAATTCATTTCATCTAGATTCAGCTGCCTAGGAGCTCAAAATGTCTGGTTTAAGCTAGATGTCTAAAACACTGTAGCCAGGGACTCTCCAGAGGATGGTTCATCCTTTCTCAACTATTCGTCTCACCTTTGAATGAATTCTTCACTGGACAAACTTATATTTTCTTGGGCATTGAAGGGTCCTAGACAACTAAGATGGAGATTGTTAATATTAGATAGGATTAACATAGGCTTACATTTAAGGTTATTCATAAGTAAAGCTAGATAATTATACTTCATGAGGACATTGAAAGCCTAAATGGTGCTACTGAATGGGCTCAGTTGACAATGTATTTCAGACGTGTGAAGGTAAATCATAAAAGAAAGAAGGTATGAATCTTGTACCTTTAGGCAAACAAAGTTTTTTTGCCTTGCTTCTGGAAATGGTCCATGAAATGGCAACGAAGAGAAGAGTTTCCTGGTAAAACAAACAATTCATGCATTCTACTGTGCAAAAATTTGTGTCCAATTAATGGAACAATAAGATATGGCTCTACAGGCTGAAGCAAGTTTTGCAAAAGTATATTAGGTGACTTTTATTGTCTTTTCCCTTTGTGGGATTCTTCAGCCCACTAAAACAAGGTTACTTTAGCACAATTAAGCTTTAAGGATGTTTGTATGAGTTGAATTCTGTCCTGCATTTTGTATGCCAGAAGAAACTTTCATCTGAAATTTATTTTTTTAAAAATCTGATTTAATGTCTTTTAAATCAGTGACTTCCAGGAAAAATAGTAAAATAAAGCAGCAGTAATTTATGGATGGTCAGGGGAGTGAGAAGAAAGTGGGACATGGAAAAAGGAGGTTTAATGAGACTAGAATCATTCCTGCTATTATGGGTTCAGCACAGTTGTGCCAGTTATGTGGTGTTGATATTGAATTAAAAGAAAAATTGTTTATTGAAAATCTGTGAACAAAAAGAGAGGTTTGACTTGTTTTACACGGAAAAATGCTGCAACATGTAAAAAGAACTATGTAAGTTCCAAAATAAATGATTGTCTTTGAACTGTCATTACTCCATCTGATAGGAGTTTAATTTTTCATTTTTATTACTTTTCTGGATAATGAAAGATGATAAATGAATTTCTGAAATTGGAAAATAAGCCATGCTTTTCTTCAGGTATTATTTATGAAAATATGCCTTTTTGGACATAATAAAAATGTGAACATAAAAATATTTGCTTATCTCATATTGCCATGTGCTGAATAAGGTCATGTGAGCAATCCCATCCCCACGCATTATCCATGTTATTAGAATTCTTTTTTTCTTTTATGGAATTATCCTAGCAGGTAGCATCCTAGCTGAGAAATCAGAATCTTAAATGGGCAGAAAAATAAAAGAACACTGATCACATGAATATTTATGACAATTATGATTAGAGAGAGCTTTAGTTATAAAACTTATATCTTGATTCAAATTTACTAAAAATTCATAGATGTTTCTCGAGGTATCCCTGAATTAGGGCTTGAATAGGCCAGTTCACTGCTGTAAAGTTGAAAGCCTTGTGGCCACTTTTCCACTCTTTCTTTTAGCAGGCTTTGGATTCAAGGGATGTTACGTCCACCCCTGATGCATATGAGCAGTGACTGTTCAAAGATCTGAGTAGTCAAATATCCAAATCATTCTCTCTAACTCGGAAAAATTGACCTCTGAATAATGCATAAGCCTTACAAGGCTTAGTTTGGGGTATCCCAAAGATCATATTTTTCTTCTTTTTTTTCCTCCTCCTCCCACCCCCCAAAAATTTTTTGAAATTAATATATAACCTCTATTTCCAGTCTGTTACATCCCATGAGACAGTCTTTGGCTTCTGTGCAATGAATCTATGGCATTTCATGTGAACAAACAGGCAGTAGAAATGCAACGTCAATACATTAGGTTACAATAAATAGCTGAAACCTGTGATACTGTTTTTTGATGTTTCTTAGGTCAGCAAAGGCACTATTCACTTTATTTATATTCCTGCTCTGATATTTCTTCTGCTCAGAATTCCTAATCCCTTCAGTTCCTTTCCCTCTTTTGTTTGAGAAAAAAAGTCTGGCAGTTGGGAGAGCAAAAGCTTCAGACACATTATGTGATCATCTGGGAAACTTGACAGTAAAGTGTTGAGTCCAGCAGCCAAGTAGTTGGCTAAGTCCTTTGCACTGCAATTGCTGGGTTATCTCTGTCCCTGGAGACCAATATCAAGTGCGTCTTTTTTTAAGAGAATTGGTAGAAGTATCATCATGGAAGCATTTGCTCATCCTTTCTGACCCTTTGTTGAGTTCAGCAAAGGGTTGGAAGAGGTTCAGAACAAACGCTGTAACAAGAGACTTTCTGCTCTGTATTATGCCCGGCTGTGATTCTGTCCCCAGGCCTGATGTAGCAGTGGCACCAAGCGCACACTAAGTTTGTTGATCCTCAGCTGTTCTTCATTTCCCCATGCAGCTGTGGCAGTATTTCCTATGTTGGCATAATCTTTTTGCCAGAACTAAAACCAATTCAAATCTTGACCCCTGAAGTCTGATATTTTTAGTTTGTGTTTGTCTCCTTCTGTATCTTTACCTGATTTTTCAAATTATTTTCCATCCAAATCATTGCTTACCATAAAAACTGCCATTGCTCTATTTTATCTCAGAAATCAATCTCAGTTTACTGCCTTACAAAAAATTACAGACTGTGGCGGCTTAAGGCTTTCCTGCGTTGCTTGTCTCAGCACATCATATGACTAAAACCAGGCAAAAGAGAGAAAAAGCACAAGGCAAGGAAGACATTTTGCTACTTGTCTTCTACCACGCAACACTGCCACCAGCACGGCTAAGCGTTCAAATGAGAAGAATTTATAGATGAGGAACAGCTAGTAATAACTAAATCAGAGGGAGACAGGAAAACACTTGCAGAAGTTTGATCCCATGAAAGTTGTGCCTTTGGGTTTGTTTATTTTTTTTCTGATTTTTGCAAGTATACCTTTCCATCAGGTGATGTAGTTGTTATTATGCAGCAAATCAGAGGCGATCACAACACTTGATTAAAAGTAACAAATCTAACAACGATAATTTTGGATGATAAAGAAGTAAAACTAAAACGTCTACAGGGGAAACACACAAGAGTGCTGTCGGGACTCCAGCAGTGAAGAATGCAGATCAAACCGCAGAAATGGCAGGTAAGCAGTCTGAGTTTCACAAGGTTTACATGCTGCACTGCAGTCTGTCTCGGGTTGGGTGTTTGCTAATGCTTGCACAGTACTGTGAGGATGTGTGCTTTATTTAGCGCGGGTTGTATCCTTTGGTAGAATAATCTCTCTGCGACGTAACTGGTATCAAATCTGGTTTCCCTAAAATCAAAGTGATGAAAGAGAATTTAAGTATTTGTACCAGGGCCCTGGGGGCCCTGGCTACCCCTGCACACTCCTCAGGGCTCCCCCCCCATCCTGCCCACAGCCCAGGACCCCATTTTAGCACCGTCTGCCCCAGTGTCCAGGCTGCCCTGTTGGTCCAGGGATCCCCTGCAGACCCTGACCCCAGGGAGCTGCCAGTCCACACTGCTTCTGCCAATCTGCGCTGTTACAATTTCCCCAAAAGACAGATTTTTTTTTCACCCCCATCAAATTAATCTGGGGGAAGTATTCAGTTTCTTATTCCTCTGAAACTTCTGTCTTACTGCATCATACGCCGAAATATTGTACCTGGAGACGCTCAATACCTTCAAATATGGTAATGCCTCTGCTCTTCATTCCTCAGAGCTAAAGACCCAAAACCTTTAAATGTCCCCCGAATGCTCCTTTCAAGACTAACAATCCAGAGTAAATAAAAATACTTTTTAAAGTATGTTTTTATGATATAGTTAGATATAATTACAGGCAGGGATTGAAAACATTACTAAACTTACCTCTTAAATGGTGTTTTGCATTGGTGATCTTTTTAATGGCTTCCAGAATATAAGATAAAAGTAAAGGTACAGAGCATAAAACTTTAGCTTTTTAATTTTGATAAATATAGATACGTTTAATTATTCTAAGCTGTATACCTATTCTGAGATACACATCTGGAGTACTGCAAGTACTGCTAAGCAGAGAGAAAAATGTAAAGGATAAATTAAACAAAGGCATAAAGAAACTCTGAATGTTCACATTATGTTATTAGAGTGAATGGCTAAATCACAGGATATTTTAGAGGTAAAGAAAATAACACAGATTTATTAACATATTTCATACAATTAGTAGTAGTCTCATTTACATGAATATGTGTATTTACTGAGTGTAAATGGCAACATTCCATGAATTATATTTCATGCTATGAATGGAGCATCCACTTGCACTAGGAACTCATCTACACCTTATTTCACAAGCACTGGTAAAGATCCAGTATGTTTGTCTGTTTGTTTTCACCCGTCACAGCATACAGGTATGCTTATTGTCAGAAGTCTGTCAACCACTTATTAATTTGGACTTTGAAAATACAAAATTGCCCATCAAAGCCACCTAAAAAGTGTCCTGGTTTAGATTAACTCTTTTAAAACCTGCAACTGAACTCACATTCTGCTGTTTCTCTGCCTTCTGCTAAGGAACAGGCCTTCTTGCATCCCTTTTTATAAGTACCTAATGTGAGTTTCCCAGCTTATCCAGAGGGCTGACAGATCCACGTGCATCAGAGAAGAGATGCAGCTTTTAGGCTTCTAGGGATTGCTAGGGAAAAAGCTGGCTAACCCATCCCTCTTTTATGTACTGGCCGGCAAAGCTCCAGGACAGGTGTGGACACCCATAGATGTAGCTGCATGTAGGTTATCACCAGTGCTGAAACATCGTGCATCTCTGTCAGTAGTCTATGAGTGCTCTTTAAATATTTTGTTCGATTATTTTAGTTTGAGATTTTTAATTTGCTTTTGCAAAAACTCCTTAGCTGTGCCTTATAGACTGTTCTTAACAGTATACTTGACTCTTATCTCTGCAAGTGGACAACTGAAATATCTTGCTAAAGTCTCTTCTCTTTACAGTTTCTTTTTTAAATTCGATCTTAACAATTCCAGTGCCTTTTTCTTTACTTTTTTCCAGACTTCACACTAAAAAGTCCTCCAGCTGAGTTATGCCCCTTCGTCATGGAATTCACACCCCACCCCCTCCACTGATGCAAACTTTGGAGAGCAGCTCTATGGAGGATAACCTAAGTGCTGCCTCCAGAGCTAAGTGTGCTGTCCTTGCTTGTTATTGTAACATTGATATACATATCTTCCTTTCCTCATTTGTTATATCCTAATGTCATTAGGACAAGCCTGCAGCAATTTTAAAAGCTGGCTGCACAACCTCTTTGACGTCATTACAGAAAGGTCTCGACTGCAGACCCTGCATATACTGTCTGTGATATAGTGTATAAAAATCTATGTCAGTGCTGGCTCTCGGGGAACACTGGAAATGATTCAACTGTCTGGAATGGGCAGATGGCTGCTATCAAAGTTTTATTATCACCATCATTATTATTACAGTGGTTTGTGACAGATATTGAACTTTCAGACTAGTGTTAAAGCTTAAGTATTTGAGCAACACTTTCTGAAATTCAAATCCTCCAAATCCTTGCCAACCTGACTCCAAAAAGCAGGAGTCAGTTTAAAGCTAATTAGACAGATTGCTTGGTTCCACTTCCAACTTTCAGAATAATTATCTCAAAATTCTTGTTCTCATGTAAACACAACTGTTAACTATTTTTAATTGCCTTGATTTATTGCAGAACTTAAATTCAGTTCATGTTGAATGTTAGCGGGGTGGAAAGAAAATTTGAGTTAGTTAAGCGTGCATATGGATTGGATTGTCTGCCATGGCCTCTCTTTGGAAAACTTGTCGTTAACCTAGGCTACTAGATACTGCCTGCTGGAGGCATCCGCTATAACTTAGCATACTGAGGGATATAGGATTAATTGATATAGGTTTCTTTTAAATGAATGAACCTGCAACATGAGTAGGTTTGCTGGGAATGCTGTAAGAGTGACATCTGTCTTTTGTCTTGTAGCTGTTACCTCCATCCTGTTGGGTATTTGGGCATTTCACCTGTCATGGTTTTCTTGTGATTTGCTTGATTTGTTCATCTTCAGCACAAGGCTGAGGCTTTTCCTGGTTCATCCTGGTAGTGCTCAGACTGGGTTATGTTGGCTATCTTTTACTGCTTTGTCCTTGTCTTTGGTTTTGCCTCTACTGCTGTCCTGTAGCTCACCCGTGTGAGGTATACATAAACTGCCACTGCCTGTGCCTTTGCCTTTTGTGATCCCTTTTGTGGCTGTATTTAGTCAATGACCTGAATGCAGTGGTGGTGGCTTTTGGATTCTTTGTTCTAGTCAAGTTTCCTGTTTACCTTGGTGTGCTTTTCGCTCTGTCTGCAACTGGCGTGTCAGCAGAGCTCCCTCAGCAGAGGTATGATTCACTGGCATATTAATTTCTATTTCCAGGAGGGACAGAAATGCTAGGCAGACGTCTTCTCCTGTTTGTTTTGCCTTCACCATCAACCTCTTTCCCCCCAATTAGTGATGTCTTGGGCTAGGTATCTAGTGTGCATGCTTTCAATTCTTACTGACTACGAGCTGGTTTGTATCATGGTTATCTCCTCTTCTTAACACCACCTTCTTCGGTACCTTCATAAAGCCCTGGAGTCCCTTTCAGTGTCAGGTTCAGTGTCAGAAACGCTGTTATGCACCTGAAATTGCTCCTCTAGCCTAGGTTGGGTCCGATATGTGCTTTCACAGAGACAAAGGGAAATAAAACCTCTTTTCATTCCTCCTCTTCTCAAGTCTGGGTCTATTCTGTCTTCCATAACAGAGTTTTGTATCCAGCTAAGTGTAATAGTAATTACATGTGTCATTTCACTACCCTTCTTCTATGCTACAGTTGTGGAAAAGTCCACTGCAAATTAAAGTCTGATTTTGAAGGAGGGGAGAATGAGGAAGGAAGGTAGCTGTATGGCCTGACTTACTAGAGCTGCTGTACTCTGCATTCAGCACATTCACTTATAAACAATACCGAACAAAGTTTTCCCCTAAACCAGCTTTTCCCCACCACTGATTGCTGCCAGTGACAGAAGCTGCAGTCTGTAATGGATCTAGAGGTCAGCTTCCAGTGAAACAGTTCTGAGGAACATGAACAGAGCTAGTCTAAGCTCCAGAAAATCAATCACATGGAAATAGTTTCCAGTTTGCAACCGTCAGAAACGGTAGCAGTGGTGGGGCATTATGGGGCATTACCTCACAGCTTGTGAGTTAAGTGTCTTTTCCAGAAGAGCAGAGTCAATCCTTCCACAGATCTTTGGACTCTGTCACCTATAACCAGAGATAACTGAGCTGCTAGAAAGTTCATGTGAGGAAGGACTAGTGATTGTTCACGAATGTTTCTTTTTCTTCTATCATAACCATCTGGAAAGTTACTTCTCTTCGTACCTGGCTTTCGGCAAAATCAGCTGTGCAACTCTCAGTGGTGCCAGAGCTCATCTCCTTCTGTTGTTCAGGGAAACGCATTGTGCCTCAGCCTTTGTTCCTTGCCTTTGCTGCCTACAGAGCATGGCTCTGTAGTGAAGGTCACAGGCACCACAAATCTCACACTGGGAAGGAGAGAGAAGTGTATGTTACTTGCTATTCCAGACGTGACTGCTCTCAGAGTGTCATTGAACATGCCTTATCGCACTATATTTAAGTGGAATGGAATCTCCTGAGAGATTTAAAATAACCTAATCACCAGATGAAGGCAAGTTTAGTGAGCCTACATCTGTGTTGTTTTCAGTTAATTTCCCTAGCAACCTCAAGTGGTCTGTCCAGGGAGCTGTGTCTTTATCGCCTGAAGTTTTTCTCAGACTCTACTCCCACTTGATAGCAGGCAAAAAAAAAGTTTTGCTGACATCTTTCATATACATTCTCTTGTCTTCCCCAAATAATTAACATGACAGATTGTGACACAGAGAGATAGAAATGCGCATGTAGACTAATTTACACAGTGCTTAGGGTTCAATGGATAGCTTACTAAGATATGTATCCTCTCTCCTACCCTCTCAACTAAAATGTTCAGCCTGGCTTAGATCCCTACCTTGACAGCTTACTTCTATCGCTGTGCAAGCATAAGCTACTTGCCAGATGTGCATCTGACCTTTCTTTCAGAGGAAAACGAAGCTGCAAGGAGATTTGCAATCAAAACCAGTTAAGGATGAGACGAAACTGCGTAAGAAAATAGACTTAAAAGGATAAACGAACTCATGTTGAGTTGTGTAATACTGCAACTGGCCTACTAACTGCACCCAAGCTACTTCAATAGCAGCTAGTTCGGGAAACTCCTTGCCCATTTCTGGGAAAACTGACTTTTGACGCACCTTCATAGGATGTGCACAGGAGTGAATGGCTTTCCACACCCTCTGAGCTGCATGCCCAAATCTTGTTATGATGTATTTGTTGAGCTATGAGGAGGGTGATCTAGAAGAGACTTTCACAAGCAAGAGATGGTGTTAACTTCTGAGAGGTCCCATCACTGCACCCTAGGGGAGTGTCCGGTATGCAGCTGAGTACCGTAGCGGGCTGGCAACATCTGCCTTGGCAGCTCCTTCAGGCCCACTTCCCCTCATAGCTGGGGATATGGATTGTCAAAACTGTGCTGCTCTTGGTTGTGGCAAAGCCACGCTTAGACTACTCTTAGACAGCATTTGGTTTGGCAGCAGTAGCTGGCCCTCCTAGAGAAATGAGATGTCCCAGTGAATGGAGAAGTGAATGAAGAGGGAATTCTTTTCTAGAGAGGTCATATCTGTCCCAGGCAGGTTAGCTCACAGCCTAGCCATATCCAGCAAGTGGTACCACTCTGCGGGGCTCCTGAATTCAAGCCCTCAGTCAGCAGCCTGTTTCTTGATCGCTCGTTCACCTCCAAAGACCATGATGGTGGGCTGGAACCAGGACAGACTGTTCAGATTAATTCAGCTGTGAGCCTGGAGTCTACATGGTCTGAGTTAAGTGTGTTCTTGAAATAGCTTTGGCCCAGATGAAAGGGAAATAAAGCAGACTTTGCATATTTTACTATAGGATTAGAATCAGAGAAATCTGAACAAAAACAGACCAAGATTTTTTTTTTTTTATATGTTTGGATTTTTATTTTTTCCTGGAAATCCTGACAGAGTGCTTCTTTCCTATTCGTTTAAAAAGCATTGGCATTTGACCTGATTTCTTCTCAGGTTTACCTACATACAGCATTTTCTGTAGCTCGGGAGAACATGTCAGCTGCCGACAAGAAGAAAAAAGCTTTACCCTCATAAAATTACAATATAATCTCTGAGTTTGGCTGGTGACCATGCTCTAAAAGCCACAACAGTCAGGACACAGGGTCAATCGTGAGAGACACTTAATATTCTCAGGCCTGTTCATATAAAGAAAATAATTCCTTTATAAACAATGAAAATGTGTGTGCATGTGCGTGCATGCACACAGGTTTACTAGTCCAGAACCAGATGTGTGATAGGTGAAGTAGCATTTTAAGGAAGGGGTAGGGAGAGCAGGGGTAGGAAGGAAACAATGAGGTGCTCAGGAAGGCGGAAAACATTTTTTCTGTAACGAAACAGTAGATGTTTAAGTCAGGGGTTAGTTTTTCATAGGTATCTGATTTCATGGATACATAGCAAACATTGTTTTTGTAGATGCTAGAAATATGTCCCTCTGTACTTTTAAAAACCCTGCAAACCAAACAATATGGGTTTTTAACTTATTTGATTTGCTGGAGCTTTACTGTTGAAAGAACCCCAAAGACCAAGAGATGACCTGGCATTTAAGAGAGAGAAATGAATGGGACACCTGGTATATGGACATTAGTTTTCATTTGAGATCATTTGGCTGCAGCACCCAAAAAGAACATTTTCATTGGTTATTGCTCAGTTGAATTTAAGAGTATGGGAAAAAAAGAGGCAAAAATGACCATGAAATACAGTTTCTAGATATAGTTAGGTTTTTGATCATCTTGGTTTCCTGGTCCTCTGTATTCTATGCACAATACTGTGGCCAGAACAAGCTACTATAGATACAAGAAGAAAATGCACATCATTCTGGTCTAAAGCACATGTCTCAGCTACTCCATCTTTCCTCAGAATTTAGCCAGTGGTAACACATTAAAACACTTATGAGTCCATTCAGCACAGTGCTGTGTTACATATGTATGCTGGCCTATTCATTAAAATTCTTGAATAGTAGTGCCTTAAACTTGCCTACTACAAGGATTTTTTTGTTTGGATAGTCCAGACAGGCTCTTAAAAGTCACCAGTGCTTTATATTCTAGATCCAAGTCTGCAACAATAAAGCTCCTTAAAATTACATATTTACGGAATTAAACTAAATGCCACAATATAAAGAAAACTGTCAAAGCCCCACACTGTACTCTTAAACTGCCAGCTTAATAATTCTCTGTAAAGTTAGTGTCTGTGAACTGGCTGAATTAGAGCAGATCTTATATTTCATGGCTAGTATTCCAGTAAAGGTGGAGCATGATACGCAAATATTTTCCTCTCCATTGAAGACTTTATACATAACCTCGAAATTAATCATTTTTTGGAAAGAGAGATTTCTGAAGAAAGGTAGCATGAATAAGTGCTTAAACTAGGCTAGTATGGTATATAACAGACCACCACTAATCCTTTTAGCTAATCCGTCTATTTTATCACTCTCACCTGAGGAGAGGTCTTTTTTCTTCACTTATCATGGAAGGTTTAATGTTGGATTTGCACATTCTATGAAAGACTTAACCATGTGTATAATATAACAAATACGTGTAATCCTGCTGATGTGATAACCACTGTGAATGAGGTTTCGGACCTTGTGGCAGAAAATTGCTTGTGACAGCTTCAGAGTGAGTCTGAAGGCTGGTTTAGATCCAGAAAGGCTTTGCTTTTAAAATTATTTGTTTTTAGAAATGATGTACAGAGTACTTATTGGAACAAAAGTGAAGTAACTAACGAACCTAATTAATTAGACAATAATAGCTGATACGAATTTCCCAGCCAAAAGGACAATTGTAAAAAATGGAAGAATCATTGAATCCTGGATTATGGAAGAATTTCTGTATTTTTTTGTATCAAGTTTGACTTAAGTTCTCAACCAAGATTACCTTATATATATATACATAAACACACATGTACATACTTTAGCTTATATGTGCAGGTTATAAATTATACCTTTTGAAGGTGAATTCTGCAGCTACCTAGAGACTTTGTAGCAAACCCTGCAAACTAGAAAATGCAGAAATGATGACTAATCACTGGCATTTCCATATGTTTTTAATTTTTACATTTCAATTTAATTTTTTTTAAAGTTGCCTGCATTTTCATTCCTACATTTCCTACTTTTTTTTTCTTTTATTGATAACCCATAGCTTGAACAGCTCTTGGGAAGGTATGCAGAAGTTAGTGATGGATTTTGATCTCCGGGTATCACTGAAAGGGGAGATTTGCAGTGTTTTGCACAGCAGTAACAGTAAAAGCTTGGACAGTGGAAACTTGCCAAGAAGCACCTTTACTCTTTCCATCCCCTGAGAACCACGATGACAAGTGACTGAGCGTGTTTATGGGTCAATTGAATTTCTGGTGCTTCCTGTGAGACATAGGTAGTCTCTACCCTCCCTTTTTTATGAGACCTACATTTTGTATGTCCTCTGTGGTTTTAAATTTTCTGTCATGCTGTAATGTTCCTGTATTCAGTGCTGCTTTAAACTAGTCAAACCCTGTAGCAGTGCAAGCAACACAGTGGTGATGGTGTAGAGCTTGGTGTGTGCCAGCTGATTGGGTACTCACCCAACATCTCAGGCACACCCGGGGGCTGCGTTTGAGTTCATCTCTTCAGCTGCATGAAGAGCACTCTACCTGAGCTGCTGGTTTTCAAGGTGGTAGTTTTGCAGGGGTGGTTGCAGTGGTTTCTGGCAGTAGGTGCCCATGGGATTTCTTCCAGATACTCCTTCAGACAGGAAGGCTGAACGTGACATGTAGCAGGTCCTGAGTGTCTGCAATTTGCTTTTTGACTTATCAGCATAATTTGTGATTTTCAGTTAGTAAGCCCTGGACTCCAGTAGCTCAATGTATGTCCCACTCAGCCTCATCCTGGTTGGGAGGATTATGGTAACCTCTGGCAGAGGAGCAAGTGGGAGACTGGGAGTGATGACTTCTGTAGTTGTCCCAGTGCCAAATGTGATGCAATGGATTGAAGCTAGTTTGAGAACATCTGTAGCTGCACTTGAGGAAATGACAACTCTGCAGGTATCTGCTTGGAAGCGCAGCTAAAAGAATGTTGTTCCACTGGGGGAGCCCTAAATGAGATGTGGTATTAGATTTGTTGTCATATGATATTATTTAATTTAATAAGATAGGCTAAAGAAGAAAAGGCCCTTTATTTTTATAGCTACATGAAACAAAATGTAAGACAGGCTTAACGAGATTTCCCCTATCTGTATGCTTATATTCTGAACTGTTTAAAAAACAAAGCAATGGACTCTCTGTGGAGATGTAGCCCAAAATCTCTTTTTCTCTTTCCCTTTCCTTTCCCACTTCCTGAAAAAGCTCCTGGACTTTGCAAGTAGCAGGGCATTCTACAGGCAAACAGATTGCAGCACAAACAACTTCATTTAAACATAAAATATTAGAAAAGCCTGGTCTTTCTGTAACTTCCTTTCATGCTTTAGCCAAGAAAGATAGCAGAGTAAAGGTCTCTCTGTCTGAGTTTTGCCACCTTGAGAAAATCTCAGGTCTTTCCCTTCTCACAGGTCTGATGTTAATTCTGTTTACTCTGGCCTGCCTTATCACTGCTAGCTTAGGCTTTCAATGTGAATGAATCTTTACCAGTCTTCCTCATAGCTTTTGCTGTGGCATATAGCTCTGTCAGGTCTGAAATGGTTTATGGATTTTATTTGTTTACATAGCTCCAATGTGAAGATTACTCTGTGAAAGTTCTCAGAGCGTCCTGAGTGAACACAGGAGTTCAGCTCCTCCTTCAGGACTCTTTACAATTGATATATTTTGGAAGGAAAAAGGTGGGTTTTTTTCCTGTAGGCTATCTGGGAAAGTCTTACTTTCTCACAGTAAATATTACAGTACCTTTCATTTTTGACCAGTCAGGCAGCTTACTGACAGGACTATGGTTTCTGGTGTATGTAGTAAACTAGTCTGAAACTCATACCCTGTCCATCACTTTGTTTTTACAATATTTAAATAATATATATCTGTTTCAAATAAATTGCATAGTTATGCTCTTGCCTTGCTTTTCTGCAGCATCTGGGATCCATCAAATTATTATACAGCTGGTTAGATGTAAAATACATTTGTGTACTCATTGCCTGTATTTTCTGTTTCTGTGAATTGTTAGTGTTTTATTGTCTCTCTGTTTCAAATAAGCAAAATTTTAATACTTTATGTTTGGATTGTATGGACAGCTTAGTTTGGTAGATTATATCATCCTAACCAAATTTCTTTTGTGAAGAGAATTAGGTGACATTTTATAATGTGGATGTATCATTAATTTGAGTCATTATAAGAAGCAACAGATAATGTAACTCATAGGTATAAATAGAAATGCAAACACAAATTAACATTATTCTGTTTATCTGTTATTGGAAATAAATTTTATTTATGCTTAGACATATAAAATCACTAGTTTTAATTTTATGGTTCAACTATGATTTGTTTTGAATGCTTTTTTTTAAAATTACAGGAGTTAATTGGAGAGAAGAATTCATCTCAGAAGCTGAAACAGATGGCGATCAGGCCAACAGGGACATGTACTCCTTCACTCCGCCTGCCCTCCCTCAGACTAAGAGCAATACATTAACACTACTAATGCCAAATTCCATGACCTCAATATTCAATAACGTTTGTCTTACAGTCTTACCATTTTTTCAATCCCGTAATTTTTTGAAGCCCTGCTCATAATTTTGGAATAGCTGAGGTTAGCAAAATGGGTTTTTACCGCGGGTAGTGACTATAGAAGGTGTCTGAAGTCCAAGTTGTTTTGAGAACATAGGAAAGGCTTTCTTGCTTTCTGCTCTTTATAATGATTTACACACTGACAGTCTTTCCTTGAGAAATTCACATGTTTCAGTCAAGGGATTAAAAAGTCCTCTCTCGCTGACTGCAGTACCAAATAGTCTACTTGTCCTTGTATTCGTGAAACAATTCTGGTTGTCTCACTGCTGGTGGAAGAGATAAGGAGTCTTCCACTGATTTTAAGCTTCAATGTCCTGCCTTCCTTGTGTCATGAACAGTGTTTCAGAGCACTGTGGTAATGAACCTTATGTAACTACATGATAAGGGATGTGTTGACCATCAAGAAGAGTATGTGGTTTAGGAGAGTCTTAGATGCTTGGCAGACAGAATCTGAACTCCTAAAGGAAGTTTACTGTGGGTTCGCATGGCATTTGTGCAGTGATGTGTTTGTTGACAAATGTGACATAAAGAAATTTAGGAGGAAAAAGAAACCACATTTTCTTAAAGTGTTTTAGATCACTTTGTGGTCTAACCACATGCTCAAAAACTTCCTGAGCTGGAAACAGTCTCCAGATGACCTACAGGCTTTAAAACTTACCAAACCCCAAAAGTTCTCTACCACAAAAGCATTCCAATGGTTGTGCTCTGGTAGAAAACAGTTTCTCATCATATGCTTTAATACTGAAAAATGTTCTATTTCCTTGTCACCTTTTCTTCTTCTGCATAAAGTATAAACTTGTTATAGTTTAACAGCTTTTGGCTTAAGGGGTAGCTTTGTATACACAGCAATAAATTGGGGCGTAGAGTAAAACTTTTCGGTAACTTGCCAAATTATCTCCACTGTCAGCCAGGCACAACTGTTTTTCTTGGCATCAATTGCAACAGCATTTAAACTTCATAATGCATATTTCTAACATCTCTTTTGTAGAAATAGCAGTTTCACTGGAAAACTTTAATCCACTGGGAATCTGGAGAATAATTGACCACCATGTCCAACAGTAATTTCAATTTAACAATTTAATTTATCCATTATTTCAGTGGGACTTTGAGCTAGAGGATTTATCATTGAGTTTAACATGGATAGAAATTTTTTTCCTGATCTTTGACCTGCATGCTTTCTTTTACAAGCTCCTGTATTGTGAGGGCATCGACACTTCCACCATGAAAGACCCCATTGTATAGTTTCTTGGGATTTTGGGTTTCTCTGAACATGCAGAATTGTAAGGTTATGTTTCTCCTCTATACTGGTAAGCGTGTCTGCATTGTAGTCAGATGTAAAGACACCTCATTTAGACTTACCTGGCTTTAAACCAAAGACTGTGGGACTGATAATCTAGACCTCTGCGCAGCCTACATAGCCTGCTAAAGAAACTTGGCTCTAGGCTCCCAGGGTTATATTGTTATTGATACTGGAAGTAGCTGGTTTAAACCCAGTTTGGGAGTGTTCCCATGAGCTACTCACACTCATTACAGGCTAATACACTCAACAAGTTAAATGTTTATTGAAATCCAAGTTAACATTTTGAGCCTGATTCTTCCTCTAGTCCTCTTGGTCCTATCTTGGTGGTTCAAAGGGACCTTAAGTGGGATGTTTGTTATGTTTGCATGGACCTGTGCAATATCGAAGCAGGAGTAAACAAGACAAGTTTAAGGCTTCTTAGCTTAATATTATAAAAGTATTCCCTGCTTATAAGTACATTTGTGCAGCTTGTGCAACCATCTGTAAGCTTAAATAGGCACAAGTCTTCAAGAACTGTGGTCACAGTCAGTAATGAACTGCAACCCTTCCCCCTCTCTTTCCTAGTAAGCAGTTGATTTTGTTTCTGCTCATCTGAGAAAATAAACATGGGGTATCCTTCAGTCCAGGTCTCTCTAAGCACAAGTTACATTGTATAATGAGTGTGTTTTTCACCAAATGATCAGGAAAGATTCAGTCTGAAAGTGTGTTCATCTTTCTTTTGGTCAATAACCTTAGTCATTCTGAAGGATGTATCTTTACATGCATCAAAGGTCTTTAGCTACCTGTTTTATCTGTGGCTTCACGTCTGCTCCTAAAAAGAAAACTTTTTTTTGCAGAACCTGGAAATTAAACTGAAATAGTTCAACAGAGTGGCTTCAGCTTTTCTGTGAAGATGAATATCAATGATCTAAAATAAAAACCATGATACATTTCAAGGTCAAAAAGGAGGTAATCTTCTTCAACCTGTCAACCTTTAAAATTTAGGTTGATGGTTGAGGTAGAAACCTGCAGAAATTAAACCAACTGGCAGCATAATTTTTAATTACTTGTGGCTGTTTTGTATTCCTTAGAAATAGTCTGCAGACTGTCAGATTTGAAAATCATTGTGTTAGAACTCAGACTGAGAGGTCTGGTTCTTGGGGTCCATTTTGATCTCTGCAGGAGTCAGCCCCTGCTTCTTGTTAGTTATAAGGTCCTGTCTTTAGTTTGTTTAAGCCTGCAGATCTGTAGAACCAGGAAACTTAGCTACCCCCTTCTAAGAGATGTTGCTAAGCATTATTATTAGAGAAACACTGGCATCTTTCAAAGTAAAAGGCTAAGTACATCAAAAGTTAAGTAAAAGTATTTTACTTAATAAAGCAAGTAAAACTGAACTCAAGGTTTGAAAAAGATTAGTGATGGGACAAACTGTAACTGACCCATGTAGTTCTAACACTTGCAATTCTGCAAGATGAAGTGGCACTGTAATTAAAGGATTCTTATAGTGCCTTTTTAGATACTTACCAGCAAAACATTATAAGATGTTTCCTGAAGTATCATTTGTTTCCTTTTTGAAGCAAGACATGTATTCAAAGTATTGCCCTGACTGTGGAAAATATATTAATCACATTTCTATAATATATTTCAAATTTCCTTGAGCTTTATGGTAGTTCTGACCAGCATACTGCTATGCCCACTAAAAGTTGGGCTATAATAAGGTCTTGGGAAAGAGCATGCCTTCAGTACATGCTTATGGCTACAGTATGAGGTCCTGCTTTCTGCTCCCAGCCTCCTTGATTTTCAGATCTATTGCGCATAACACCTCTGCGGTTCTGCTGACGTCTTTGCCTGAACTTTGTGATGAGTTTTTCATACACGTTGTTAGAGCTGACACGATAGAGGTTTGTGTTGGTTTAGAATTAAGTGTACAATTAACTGTTCTCTTCAGCAAGATAAATGGTACTGATTAACTATTTATTTATATTTAAAGGTAAATCACTATAACCAATTCCTGATTCTTTGTGCTGTGTAATACATCAGCCTGGATATTCAGTTACACAAAATAGAGCAAGCAATCATGTCTACTTTCCCACTTTCCTTTTTTTTAATGAAAAATGTGGTAAGCGAATTAGAGGCTATATTTTAAAACTTGACCTTTTTAGAACATTATTTCACTAGGCAGATTCTTTGCTCTTTGGGAATGAATGGAACAAGTGTATTGACAACAACCCAGTTTGGCAGACTGGTTTTAGTATGAATTTATGTGCTAATTATTCTGACACAGTGCTACAAGTTCACATTTTCTACCCAGAAATCTATAGAGTGTTATGGTCTGTGGCTTTTGTCTCATCACATGAAATCTTTTATGAAGATGGAAGGTGTACATTTTTCTGCAGAGTCACTGTTTAGAATGGCAGTATTGCTTCAAAATCCCTCATGTGATCTGACACTTTGGGCTTGCTGATATTACCTAATGAATTACCTAATTCAAACAAATAAGGTCTTTGAAAAACTACTAGTTCCATTCTAAACATGTTATACTAGGAAACTACTGTGCCCTTGTGTAATTTTTTTCTGTTTGACAAGCAGCAGTTCAAGTTTAGTGTTTATTTCCTTTGTGAACTGATGAGCAGTACATTTGGGTTATATTGCCTTGTGTAAATCAAATCAACATAAAACTAATGTGAAATCCCTGAACACTGTTCCCTTCTCTCATTATGATGTTTCCTGTGCCCTGAATTTTTATGGTATGTGAAATGTGAAGCAGATATGCAACACACACTGGGTTTCAGTATCACTTGAAGAAGAGGCTGTGGAGTGACTGATACAGAATTTGCACTCCTTGATGTAAAAGTCTCAATAACTTGCTATACACTGCTTCTTTCCATATGTCTGTCTCTTTGTCATACCATTCATATTCATACTAAGGAATTTCCAATGAAAAAAACATCATTTATATTCTCTCTAATTTTTCTGTAGTGTGATCAAATGTGATTTTTCTCTGAGTAATACATGTTGCTTAAAAAATACACATATCTCTCTTTTTATTTTGCCATTGATTTCAAAAGATATAAGGCCTTTTACTGAATCCACCACAGACTTGGAACTTCTGATATATAACACACACCCTTGAGTTCACAAAGGGTCAAATACACTCCTGTGCAGTAGGTTAGCACAAATCTTATCACTGTGTAATTGCCTCATAAATCTTGAAAATAGGAATTTTCTCTTTATGGGGATAAATTTTGCCTATCTCAAAATATACCTTGTAGTGAATGTAGATGTTTGGAAAGGTCTGTGAACTTGGATTGTAGTTAAAAAGTTGAGAACAATGCAGACATGGATATTGCCATGCAGTCTTTATCAATCAGTGGTCACAACGTGGATTTATTCATGAAGTTCAAAAGTTATAGGTGTGGCTTACTGGACGAGACACTAGGTGTTCCTGAGCGCCTAGTGCAGATTTGCCATTGTTGATGCATTTGTGCATAGCCAGGGTGAACGACTTAACTTTTGTAGGTATGAAAAATGTACAACAGAATGCATAAGAATATTTCCTTTGTGCCCAGCATGGCAGCAGATATTAATTAGTTAATGTGTCTGCAGCTTTATAAGGTATAAGTAATACACAAAAGCAGCTCCTATGGAGTTCTTTCCTAAAGGCATACAAAGCCATGTCTACTATGGATGATTTTTTTTTTTAATTCATGTCAGCATTTTTAAACTTCAAGGGTTGGAATTCAGGCTGTGTTTGTGGATTACAACTGGTCACAGTCTGTAAGATTTATGTATCCCTGACTATACTAACCTAATTCTGGTCCTATGTTTCTAGAGAAACTGCTTGTGGAAGCAAGATTTAAAATTTGTTTTCCATTAGTATTTAAGCTTGAGATTAAAATTTGCACTAATGAAATTCAGATGCACAATTTTACTTAGAAGCTGAATATGGGAAGATTACCAAGATGGCTGGAAAAAAAAATCGGGCAAGTATTTACAGGAAATAATTAGACATTACTTACCTGGGTCTAACAGATAATTTAGAAGCAAAAATTATTTTTTAGAAGCAAAAAGGATTTTTGTAATGGATTTTATTACTCTCCCCTATCATCTGCATTTTTTGTTGTTGATTGTTTGTTTGAGTTTTGAGGCTGGATTTCTTTACATTCAAGCTAATCTGGAATCACAGAAACACAAAATCATTGAGTTTGGAAAGGATTTCTTCAGATTATCTTGGCGAAACCCCGTACTCAACCAAGGTCACCTAGAGCACGTTGCCCAGGACTGTGCTCAGTCAGGTTTTCGTTATCTCCAAGGATGGAGATTCCACAGCCACTCTTGGACAACATATTCCAATATTTGATCATCCTCACAGTAAAGAAGTGTTTTCTTGTATTAAGATGGAATTTCATGTGTCTGAGTTTGTGCCCATTGCCTCTTGTCTTGTCACTGGGCACTACTGAGATACAGTCTGGCTTATTCTTCTTAATTCCATGTACTGGTGCCTGGGGTTATTCCTCCCCAAGTGCAGGACTTGGCAATTCCCTGTGTTGAACTTCTTGAGATTCCTGTTGGCCAGTTTCTCCAACTTGTCCAGGTCCCTTTGAACNAACTCACTGCAGGTGTACTCTGTCCTACTATCCAGGTCATTAAAGAAGAGGTTAAACAGCAAGGACACAGTATCGACCCCTGAGATATACTACTAGAGATCAGTTTCCATCTAGACTTTCTGTGGTTGATTACACTCTTATGGGCATAGCTGTTCAGCCAGTTTTCAATCCACCTCACTGCCGCTTATCTAACCTGTACTTCATCAGGTTGTCTACGGGTATGCTATGGGAGAGAGTGTCAAAATCACTAAAGTCAAAGTAAACACCATCCATTTCTCATCCATCAAGCTAGTCACCTCATTGTACTAGTCTATCAGGTTGGTCATGCATGATTTCCCCTCTGTAAATTCATGCTGACTCCTCCTGATAATATTTATGTCCTTCATGTGTCTGAAAATGGTTTCCAGGATTATCTGCTCCATCAGCAGGGATGCTTTGCAGGGATGGAGATGAGGCTGACCAGCAGGTAGTTCCTTGGATCCTCTTTCTTGCCCTTATTTAAGACAGAGATGATATTTGATTTATGACATTTGGTTTCTTCCGTTCTTCAGGAACCTCTTCCAATCAGCATAAACTTTCAAAGATAATCAAGCAACAATATCAGCCAGCTCCCTCAGCTCTCACGGCTGCATCCCATCAGATCCCATGGGCTTGTGTATGCCCAGTTTGTTTAGGTGTTTCCTAACCTCACCTTCCTCAACTGAGGATAAGTCTTTCTTGCTCCAGAAGTAAGTCCATTAAAATCAAGATAGAGCAGCCTACAGTCATTAGTATTAAGCTCTTTGTTTTCATCTAATGGGTATTCTAATTTTTTTTTTTTTTCATCTGAGTGATTCTGGAAGGTGCTGAGCATCCCAAATTCCTCTGGCAGTTTCTTGGCATCTGGATTCTCAATATTTTTTTATACAATCAAACTCTCCAAAATTGCTCATGAATTTAATGTATAAACTTGAGAAATGAGTCTTGTAGATATGACATATATTTTGTTTGTTATTTTAGGCCACTTTATACTTGATCTGATCTTCAAGGTCAGTGTTCTTTTCCCTTTTTTAGGATAAACAAATCTGTATCCTTCTTCGACTAGGACATCACATCTTGAAAGTATGTGTAAGAGAGCTGCAATTTACATTACATCTGTTTCAACAGTTGGTTCTGATAGCCAGCAGGAAAGGAGCATAGTGTTGTTCCCTGCCTGGATTTATGACTGTGCCTTCATCATTTCTGTAATTCTTTATTGCAGCAATGTCCTGGGAAAGTTTTTATCTGACTAGGGTAGGTGATAATACAGTGGTCACACCAATGTGAAAAAATTGTAATGTTAATATACAATCAGCAGGGTTTGCAAGCTGTTGTTGTCTCTCTGCACCATATTTGTGCACTTTACCATGAACCTTCACACTGAAGGATATTCCTACGCTATTCTAAAATTTCCATGCTTCAACAGAAATAATTAGCAACAGTTATCCAAGCAATTTACATATGTCTCAATATATTTATATTGCAGTTTTTGTTTGTGAACTTTTTGTGTCACTTTTCAATCTGTCCATTATGACTTTCTGTTTTCCCATTGTATGGTCCCCATGGACCAAAAAGTTTGGCTAAAATCTTGGTCAGTAAACAGAATTTCTGGTGGGAAATGTAAAATTTTAGAAACTCCCAAAATGACAAGAAGTCTGAACATTTTCACATTTCATTGTGATTCATTGTTTAAACATAGTATTGCATGTAATATAATATTATTTAAAATAGTGGTGGTGCAAAAGGAATCAAAATGACAATGTTCAAAGTATGTGCTTTCTTTAGAAAAACCAAATAGGGGTACCAAACCATAGGAAACTGTAATGTTTCATTTGAACATTTTTTTCAGTTGAAAATATATTAGAATTGGTACATTAATTTTAGCATTTCTCCATGGGAAACTGATCCTTTTTATTGTCATTATTATTTTATCAGTAGCATCTTTTACACAGGTTTTTGCATGATATTTTTTTGTGTTCTGATTGGTGAGCAAGAAAAGATAGGAAAAATTCTCTGTATTTACAGGGAATTTCACCTTAACTCTGTAGTCTGTTCTTCCCCACGTTTTTAAGCCATTTATAAAAAATTCTAGATATGTTACCAGAACGTCACTTCTATGGGGGGCTCTGGGAAGAGCTGGCAATCTGAATAAAAAGAGAAAGAGGGGAAGAAATGCTAATGTCACCATTTTACTAATGGAGTTATGATGAACACTGAAGTCACCGATTAACCGTGTGACAGAGCCAGAAACTGAACCCTGTGACGCAGTCCTTGATTTTAGCAAAATAATACAATCTTTTCATAAGGAGCTTTGCCATAGGTGGCAGGTCAGTAAAAACTGAACTTGCTATTTATTTCTTTATGACAGCTTACATCTTACACCTGTAGCATCCATACTGAAATACACTTATAACCATTATATTGAATAAAGCTATTGTCTCAGCCATAATCTCTTTACTATTTAGGATCGTTTTATTTCATTATTAAGACACCTATGTGATATAGTACTTCCCCCCCCCCAATATTCCTTGTCCTGGTCTCACAAAAGTAATTAATGAAACGCTGGCCCCTACTTCACATTGTAAGTAGGTCTACTTCTCTACTTCAGAAAGCTACCATAGTAGTGAAGCAATGAGAACTTCCGTCTATTATTCGTAAACTGCAGGACGCTAAATAATCTGTTACATTATAAACAGCACTCTCACACACAGATATTCACATACACTGCAAAAGAATTCATGCTTTGTCTGGAACAAAATGAAGTCCCAGAGGTAATTTCTGTACTGTGTGGGAAATAATGTCTCCTGCAGGAAATTTATAGCCATGATTGTTTAAAAGAAATGAAAAATATAGTGTTAAATGTTTTTAACAAAAGCATTCAATTGTTCCATATTTTTCAGCTGACTCCTACCACTGCCAATTTATAGAAGTTATAAATCCTGGACAAAGTTTTAGGTCACTTCATAGGAACTAGTTTGACTAACTCCAATATATTGTTTTGGTCACATTATAAAATGATTTATTGAATATGCATTTAATTTGAATTCATTGTTGGCCTACACTGAAAATTAAGAATTTATACCAAAGTTCAGAAAAAAAACATTTGGGAATAGCATTAGAAAATACTAGAAATAGTTGTTTATTTTGTTTTGTAAATGACAATAAAACTTATCCAAGAAATAACAGATTATTTTTCTTGAGAAAGGTCTTTTCCACCCTGATTTAGATGTAACTGAATGCTGTAGGTGTGGTGATGAAACAGGCAAAAGCCTGTCACTACAAATCCTGAGGCATCCATTCAGGTTTTTTTCTGGGCTGATACCACCAGCCTCCTCATAGGATCCTGCTGTATTTAGGCAGGAGGCTTGAAGGTGATCAGACATGATAATAGTTATATGGTCCCTTGCATGCTGCTTCCTATAGAAACTGCCATCAGCACGCTTAGCCTAATGAGTTTTCTCATGTGTTATGATGAATTTACAATACAGTTAAACATCATCTTCATCTGTATAGAAAAGGGGAAACTCTGAAATGAAATTCAAGTTCCTACTCATTTTCTTTAATCAAAACTGAGCATGATGATTTTTTTTTTTTTTTCTGAAAAGAACAAAGTGTGGTTTCCCAACCTGGCTGCTCTCTGAAAGAAATTAGAAATAATCCATTTGACATGTCTTTTCCTCTGCTTATTTTATTCCAGAATCCGTAGCACACTTTCAGAAGGTGGATCAAAAAACACTCTCTTACCTTACTGTCCTTCCCTTTTCCAGCTATCCTTTTCTTCTGAGATCGCTGACAATGTTTCTTTGGAGTTTTGAGTGATTATCAGCAGGTGCACAATTTCCCTTTTGCTTTAGCTTCTCTGTCAGTAAAAGGAGCATAAAACCAGCTTGTCTGTTCCACAACAACTGTGAACCAAAGCTCATGCTTATAAAGCACATTAAGCTCGGTATATGCTAATGTCAGATAAGGGTTGGTTAGTGATTGTTATTTCTTTGGATTAATTGATAATAGGAATAATTGAAGGTGAAGATAAAATTTAACCTTGTGGACTTATGTAGATTTGAGGGGCTGTATTATTTTCATCCACTGACTCTTTCTGCTGAGGTGGATTTTATCCCTGAGGAACAAAAAAAAATAATCCAGCAGTAACACTGAAGAGAAATCACCATTTAAGGGATGCTGGGAGTCAGAGAGAGGCACTAAACTACTTGTCTAGTGATGAGCCAAAGCTGTCATTCACTGCATGGGTTTTGGACCAGGCAAGGGGCTTATTTTAACTCCATACTTGCAGAGATGCCTCACAGTATCTTTTTTAATTCATTTAAATCCCTTGCTGTTATCCAGGTAGCTCACTGAGGCCCAGAGCAACTTTTTTTTATTGGACTTTGAGGAGAGCTGGGAAATGTAGATGGATGATGCAGACACATACAGGTATTTCCCTGCAAAGTATCTATCCAACAGCTATTCAACTTCTCTTGTTTAGTTAAACTAATAATTTAAAGATAACCATCAGGCATTTTTCAGCAAACCCCTCACTGAAACAATTGGATGTTTCATACTTTCCAAAAGCTTCCACAAAAATCAGCAGATTTATGATTTAAAGAAAAACACCTTATCACATTCAACATCTTGCAAAAAAAAACCCAACAAAACTTACTCCCAAATTTGACCTTCCCTGATCATGGTGTAAACTTGTTTGAAGGGCAATTACTGCATAAGACCTTTGTAACTGTTTAGCTGAAGGTCATTTTTTGTGTCAGTGAAGTGTTCACACCGAGTATCTACTTCTGTTTGCTCTTGTAATGCACTTGAGCTATGCTTGCTCACAGCACTTAATGCAGCTCATTGCAAATAGGTTGTGTAAAAGCTGACCTTTAGCAAAGAAGAAATAATTCTCAGCCTTTGAAGACTTGGAAACTTCCATAGAAATTATTCATCACTTCTCTAGTAGCTCACCAGCTTTTTGGGATTGGACTATGCTTTTGGGACCTAGCCCTAACCACACGGGGTCACAGTTCTTTCCGTGCGCCACTCTCACTCTTGAGAAAAGCGACTGTAAGCAGGTCTGGAAAAGGGGCAGATTTTTTTTCTCCCCAGGTACCCAATCCAGTCTCCTAGGTGGGATTATCCTGTGATACTCTCATTTTTGTACTTGATGACTGAAAGTAACGTGAGGAAAATTCAGCACTAGACTCAAGCCAGTATCTGGTTAGTGCTAGTGTGTAAAAAAAGAAAAATGAAAAGAGGTGTACTCTCCTTTGCATAAATAATTTTCATTTGCCTAATGCATGTATTTGTCAGTTACGGTCCCAATGTTTCCCTGTCCCTTAGGGAGTTAACTCTACTTCAATCAAAAGATAGCAGCAATGTTTGAACTTGCTCATATGGACTTGGCTAAAAATAACAGTGTAAACAAAAATGCTTTTAGTTGCTCAGCAAAACATAGCCCATAGAATGCTGCATACTACCTGGGCATATGACCACAGTAAAATCAGCAAGCTAGGAGATCTCTCAGAAAACATAACTGGATTCTATTTCACTTATTCTCTGAGGTACCTTTAAAATTAGTTATGTAATAAATGTGATCAGGAATTATTAATTGTAATTGTTTATATGTGTATTGGAAAGTGGAACTTCATCAGAATCACAACTTGTTTTTCTGAAATATTCCAGCTTCAACAAAACTTTCAACAACACAGATTCTTTGAGTCCAAGGCAGAATTTGGTGGGACTAGACCTGGGGCTGGTAGCTGGGCATGCCTGCCCTAGAAAAATTGCTAGCCCAGATGCTACAGTGTTTGCATGAAATATGATAACTTGTACTCATATTCCTGGCCTGATCAAACATGAATGCCCTAACTACCAGCATCTTAGCTAGTCTGTTATAGGCATTCATTCTCTCTTGCTGTCACTGATGTAAACAGAAACAAATTAATGTGCATCGCCCATAATTATACTTTAACTGGAAATTAAAATACAAGATGTAGCAATGAGAAGACTGATGTAACAGGACAGCTTTCCAATAGGAATAGCAAAAATACTAATCTGATAAGGCACAAATCCTAATTTAGTTAACATAGGACTTCATAAACTTCTGTTTGTAGAAGGGATTATGTATGCATTTGCTTATGATTGCAGAGAGGGAACAAGATATGCCAAAAAGCCCATTACAATCTCGTATTTTAAAAAATCTTCCTAAATTCTTGTCTTCATCTTATAATTATAATAATAATTATACTTGCATTTCTCAAAGTACCAAAGCCCAGGTGCAGGGAAGATGTGACAAAGAACTGATGTGAGAGGCAGAAATTATCAACATAAGAATCCTAAAATGCTTAGAATGTTCTTCATTAGTATAAAAATTCAACTTCTCTTTTCTGTCTGTTTATTTCTGGTCTGAAAATCCTGCAAAATTTTAAAAAGGAGTGCGTCATATTTTCAGCAGGAAGATCTGTGAAAACCATGAAAGGCATGATTACAAATGCAGTAAGGCACATTATATTCTTTTTCTGTTCCTTTGAAATGACAAATGGAATTAAGAACTTGTTTATGTATTGTGCAATTTTAGAACTTAATAAAATAGCTTGGTGTCATTAAAAACATAAAAATCATCTTTGAAAAAGTTATGGCACAGTGGGTCCCAGGAAGGTAATTGCCATCACCAGACCAAAACTGACTCTAAAAATTAAATTTCAGGCCTATGAATTTTAGGCTTCTAAGAGAATATTGATTCATTCGAATTTTAAAAGAGTAATAGAAAAAGGCAGATGGTTTGTTCTGTATTCTCAAAAAGCAAAAACCTGAGAAAAGAGGAGTGCGAGAACTAGATAGCCTGTTCTGATGGTGATGTATTATGGAGTACTTGTTTTCAAGATAATGCAGGAAAACATGAAGATTTGCAATTAATTAATCTAAAATAGTTCCAGGTACATCTTATCTGCTAAGTGGTTTGTCATTCACATTCTATAAAACTAAACAGTTTTAGCACCTAAAATGCTAGCAGAATGAAATGTTATCTGATAAGATGTACTAACAAACATTTATAAAAATGGGTACTGGACAAGGTGAATTGAGGTCTTTAACAAAATAAACTATTAATGAACTCTCATTTTTCCTTTAACCTTTGAACACATGGTGATATTATTCTGACAGGATACAAAAAAGCCCATTCCTTCTTATGATTTATGGGAGGTCAGTTCCAGTAATGTGTCCTAGTTGTATCATTTTTAGCTGACAGAAGAAAAATGTAGGATTTTACCTAGTCTTAATTTAACTTAGTTATGTCCATAAAATAACCAGTGCCATGAATGTGGCTATGTTATTCATTCCTCTCTCCTTCACTGTGCTCTCAACCAGCCCAAATCCTGCACTAAAGCCTTGATCCAATTGCTGCTAAGCCTTGGAAGTTTGAATTTGATGGTAATTTTTCTAAGTTTTCTAATTTGTCTTCTGTAGTTCCAAAATACAGAGGCTATGAACTGGCTTCACCATTCCGAACTTTGGCCATCTGAAAATTAGGCCTCAGTGTAAGCTGGTTGTCCATGCTTCCAACTTTGTCAAGAGACCAGAGGGAAAAAAAAACCAAACAACCCCCCCAAAAAATATCAGAGGGAAATTTGACAGTATTATTTTAGGGATGTATTTTATGGATGGGCTTAATTTCTCCATTTCTATCTGTTAGTCACACAAGGAGCCTAGATTAGTTGTAGGGCTTCACGTGGGAGAGGTGTGTTCCTCCTAAAGCTCTGCTACTGCTAGCTGAAATCCAAGAGAGAGCTTCTGGTAGTGCAGAGCTAGCACAGCAACTGCAGTCTTTATGTTTACCTGAAAAGTCCAGGTCTGGAAAACATGTGATGAGATTGAGTTGCTCTGAATATTTTTCTTTTCCCATCATTGCCATTTTTTCTAGCCACAGCCTAGGTTTTGGTTGTTCAGGCTGTCTTCTTGTGTCTTTTAGGAGAAATATAATCAACCCAATGTAGAACTATAGCTCTTTCAGAGGGCTGTTTTTCTACTATTCCTAACATCAAAATGGACACTGGCTTTAATGAAAGCAGAGTCTGACCATCATGACTGTTGCTTCATGTGTCCCATTACATGACCAGTTGGAATTCTTTCTGCCTGATAGCTCTCTGTGAAGTCCAAGACTTAAACTGGCAATTCCGAGAATTCTCAAGGACAGGTGAAGTTAGGGGTCACTAATAATCTTGTTTCCTTAGGACTCTCTAACCTTCCCCAGTTACTTGGTTTTAATAGAATTAATGCCTATTTCAATAACACTTGAAACAGATAGAGCATTTGGATTTTTTGTACTTTTGAAGAGGGGGCGGGGAAGGGGGAGGCATCCGTAAATAGAAAAGGTGGTTTACCAGTCACACAACCAACGGTGGTAGCACTCAGCACTGAGAAGAAAAAAGACACTACAGCCATGCATTAGTATGTGGCAGCATTAATCCTACTGCAGAACAGACCGGTTAGGGACAAAGCAGAAAGATTTCTCCAGTTTGTTTTGCGTAGCAGTTTATTTTTACTTTACTTTTTGTTGAATGTTGTACAATCATTCATGTTGAGATGAGGAAAGGGGTGTGTTTGAGAGAAAAAACCATCAAGAGAGGATAATTGAGGCACCACATCTGGGGCTGGGAGACCTGTGCTCAATTTTCACCTCTGACAAACTTTCTTGACTCAGTGTGAGCAATTTTCTTTTCCTTGGATTGCTACTGCACTTAGAAAATGAGCTTACTCCTGAACAGAGATGTTGAAAGACTACATTAATCTTTGTGGGGTGCTCAGACATGGCACGCTAAGCACCTGGATAAATGGCTGACAGCCAAGGCTAGGCAACTTATTAATTGCTTTCTTTCAGCTCACTTTTTGGGTTGCTTTGTGACCTGTTATGTGGGAAAACACCAAGATACATCTTTTAACCATTAAGTATATGACTCTAAAATATAGGTTTGTCTGTGACAGAGCCATGATACAACTGAATGATGAAGAGA
>VZTL01074204.1:22107-37204 GCA_013400535.1 Scopus umbretta | reverse complement strand
GAATAAATCTTTGCTTTCCTTTTCCTTCTGCGTGTTTTTCTGCCTTTGTTTTTGCTTTTATTAAACTGCCTTTATCTTGACCCACGAGGGTTTTTTTCCCACCTCATTTTCTCCCCACCCCCATCCTGCTGAGGAGGGGAGTGATAGAGCAGCTTGGTGGCACCTGGCCTCCAGCCAAGATCAACACACCACACCCTCTTCAAACACCTAAGTGGAAGCACAGAAGGACATGTCAGCATCATTACTAAGTCAAGTGCTTGAAAGCAGCCTTGGGTGATGAAGGGACTTTCCAGAAATCACAAGGAGAGTAGGCAACCAACACAGTGCTAGAATCATACTGGGCTCTATAGAGATGTCTTCCTTTCAGAAGGAGCAAGAAAAATTCAGCCACTTCCTCAGCGGCTTGTTTGTATTTCGGCTCCCCATACTGATCCTAGTCCTGTTTTTTTGAGCAGCAAGGGAAGGGAGGGAAATAATCTCCTTGCAGTAATATATCTTGTGAAGGCAGGAGGGCAGAGCTAGGATGAGGAGGGAACACTCTCATGGGCTGGATCAATGTACAACTGGGATGTGCTACTGGATGTCCCCAAGCTCTGGAACACCAAGTACCTAAATGTTCTTGTAAGGGAAACATAATGTGCCAGCTCCTAAAGACCAACCTGAGAACATCCCAGCCTGCACAAATGCAGAGAGAATTGCATTCAGAGATGACACTTTTTGCAACGTGGAAAGTGCCATTAATGGCTGTTTTTCTAATAGCAACTGAGCGGAAGAGAGAAGGAGCCACTTGCCCCAAAATGAAGGTGAAACTGGAACTCTAGTTCCTGGCTCAGAGAATATCTTCTGACCACAACAGGCCCATGGGACTTCTCCTTGTGTGGTCTGACTCCTTACCTCAAAAGTAATTTGGGCACTAGGACATGGTTGGCCTCTTATATCTTACTGCTGTCCAGTGGGACAGGCAATCTGACTCACCAACACTTGGCTGTGTTTGGAAAGAATTTGGGAGTATCCCTGAGAGCCAAATGGTGCCTCTGTTGTGAGGCCTTGGACTCTGCTGTTCCTGGCACTGAGATGCTTCTGGAGCCAGGAGGGAGAACAGCCGCTCAAAGAAACAGTCAGTTTTCTTGTTCTCCTGACAAATGAATTTAAAATGAACCAGAATTTTGAATGAAGTCGATAATAGCTGTACTATTTTAATCCATCCGTGTCTCCCTTGCCTCAGCATCAGTGCCAACGTCAAGGAAAGACCCTGGTCAGATCTCCTGGAAGGTGACGCTCTCAGCAGTGGCCTGGGAGGTTTGCAATGTGCAAACGGCTGCAGCCCTGTCTCTGCTAATTGGCTCTATTCCTCTGGTTGTAACACTGAATCCTCTGCAACTGAGCAGAGGAAAGTGAGGAAGTCTTCTCCTGCAACAACAAATCTCAAACCCATATAGCCTTAATAAATAAGGTTCCATGTTCTGCTCCCAGATGCCACTGTGGAAATCCAGAATAAATTCAGTGGACATACTCCAAAGATACCAGTGTCAGGCAGAGCCGAATTTAGCCTGCATGGCAGAGGAGGGAAATGGGATGCTTTTGCTCACTGCATTGAAGCATAAACATAATTTCCCTTGTGAATTTTTATAGTGATTCTCTGAAATATAACAAAAAGAAGCTGTGGCTTCTCAGCATCATTTCTTTCTGTAGCTGCCCTTTGCTGATTGCACTATAAGCAATATGTTACCTGTGTGTTGGAGGTGGAGTGCCACAGAGGAGTACATCTTTGGGATTGTTAAAGCCAAGCATGTCCCAGGTGGGCTCCCTGACATCAGTGATGCCTGTCATGGCACAGGGAACGGAAGCTGAAAGGTCTACCAGGACCCTGGCTGCAGTCCCTTCTGCCTAAATTTGAAGCCCACCTCTGGTGATACTTGAGAAAAAAGTCGTCTTTGCATGAGACAAATCAGCTGAGCACATGAAAATTGTAAAGACGGTTCTTCAGCCTTTTTTTTTTCTTGTAACTTGCCTTGTTCCAGTTCCAAGTTGGTATTTTGAGCTCAATTATCTTTTCCCTTGACCACCCCAAAATTTAGCAGAAGATTGTGTAAAAAAAAAAAAAAAACCTAAGTGAAAGCCTGCAAACAACAGACGACAACAACAACAACAAAAAAAAAAAAAAGTTTTTTTTTAACAAACATGTGTTCANTGTAAAAAAAAAAAAAAAACCTAAGTGAAAGCCTGCAAACAACAGACGACAACAACAACAACAACAAAAAAGCAAAAGAGTTTCTTTGTAACCAACTTGATGTCAGCATCTGTGGAAATGAAATATTTAGCCCAGGATTCAGTGTTTATCCTTCTGGTGTCAGCTCTGATCTGAGTTGCCACTTAAGAAAATGAACAAACAAACAAAAAATAGTCTAACCTTTTCCCTTACGATGATAGTTTCAAAGATGTAAATTTGGGACTTGGAATTCATCATAATGAGTTTCTCTGCATGTACCAGATTGTTCGGGGGAACTTGTGATGTCCCACCATGGCTTCTGTGGCTCATCTGCACCACTGCGTCTCTTCCCTCCCTACCCCCAGCTCCCTCTCCATGTGCTCATCTTGTTCCCAAATGCCAGTGCTGATACACGCCCTGGGGGACCAGCAGCTTCATGCCCTGCAGGGCACCAAGATTTTTGACAGTTGTAATTTGCTATCACTGCCACTCTAACCCAGTGATGGATGGCTCTTGGCTCTGGTGGGCACCACAGCAAGGGAGCGTGCCTGCAGGGAGGGGGGCAACTTGCACCTCTCAAGAGCCATGCCAACCTCCAGACCAGGTTGTCCTAACATAAACTTAATAATCTGTCTTGTAGGGACTCTTTAAACTGACCTTTAAACAACTCCTAATGAGATTCTGTTTGGGGATTTGGTTTTGATTTATTTTTGGCAGCAGTAACAACCACAACCCAAATAATATTTTTAGCTTTGGACACCCCAGGAGCCTTAACAAATCCAAAAATATTCCTGAAAAGCAAGACAGCGGTGGTCCGGTTTTCCCATAAATGCCACAAAACTACTAACCGCAGGAGAAAAATTTTTTTAATGCTAAAAACTAATCCATTTTCAGCCAAAATAGAAGTTGATGTAATATATTTGACCTTTCTTGCTTGATCTTGCACGGTGCCAGTGCTTTTTTGCTAACATATTGCTAATCTGGGGCCTTGCCACACCACAATTCAACCTGGCTGTATCTCAGACATAACATATCCTCTGCCATGAGGATGTGAGCCAAGCTGAGGGTGCAGAAGAGCCCACCACCTCCAGGGTTTGCTCAGCTTGTGGGAACCCTCCGTCTCTCTGCTGTTAGCAATGCTGAGGACAACTGGCCAGTCTTGCTGGGGTCTGGTGAGGGGTCCCCTTCAGGTGGCCCCCAGGTTTCCATGCCTTAGACATGCGTAGTAGGGCCATCCAGGCCAACCTCGACACAGGGCTGCCACCATCATTAGACCAGGTCAGTGTGGCTTTGCCTTGTGAAAAACTGATGAAACAGCAGTGGTGATGGGAAGCCAAGGCAATAACGTGCTTTTATTCCAGCTGAGGATCTTCCACTGATTATTTATGTCTTGAGGATAGATGGTTTGGTCTTTCCCTTGTTCTTCAGGCAATGGCTGGGCTCCTTATCTGGAGGCTGGTCTGGAAAGTGTCTTCACCTCAGTCATACAGGCCAGTTGTCCCCACCTCAGAAAAGTCATGGACTCCCTGGAGGGCTGCCGGCTCTCACTCTGTCCCTCTGCGGCAGTGTTGATGCTGGAAGTCAGCATGCTCTGTTTGCTTTTAATGACCACAGCAGTATTCTCATTGCAGATGAGCCTGCATGTGTTTAAAGCAGCAAAATGAAATTTCCCCTGACACCCCTCCCCAGCCAAAAATGAAAAGTACAGCAAGGTTGGAGGAGAAATGGTACAGCTGGGTGTCCTGTGTGCTCACCCTTACTGGAGACGAGCCCTCCATCTCTCATGGAGTTTCTCTAAAAACTATTCCTCCCCCATCAGCTGAGCCTTGTTCCCCAGGGCTGGGGAGGGAAAGGTTGCTGATGGGCAGGGAGGGACTGGCAGCAGGGTGATGGCAAGGACACAGAGGAGGGAGTACAAGAGGAGGACTGAGAGGCTGCATGAGGGTGATAGTGAGGAAAGGCACCTGAGCAATGGCCATATAAGATCTTCATAAATACACAGCAAAAAGCTCTCAGTCCCCCAGCTTTCTGGACTCACCTAATACTAAGGCTGGGCACTGCTCTGCAAAGCAGAAAAAGCTTTTTCTGCCCAAATGCTGCTGTGGCACAGCTCATGGTGCCTGCCCTGCTCTTGATGTCCCCACCAGGAGAGGGAGATGACTGCCACTATGTTGGGGCTGGACCAGGGGGATGTGGTGTCCCTGCAAGGGCAGCCCAGCACAGCAGTGGCTGCTGCAGAGTGCAGCTGCAAGCCTTTAGGAGCAAGGCAGTCTCTCTCTTTCACATTTGTGCAACAATGAGCATGTTTTGGATTTGTCTCATGGTTTCTTGGTGCTGCCTTAATGCTTCTCTTGGAGCTTCAGGTGGGCAATAAGGCAAAAGTAGACCGGCTCCCTGTAGCAAACGTCCTGTCCGGTCTTCCACTGGCTTTCTCCTCTGCTATTGTAAGCCAAATCCAGGCTTTCCTGGATTTGGGAGCTTTGCTTTTAACCCACTCATGGCTTTCTTTTTGCCTTTGATCCCTGCCACTGGGTAAAACCCACAGAGCAAATGATGTCTACCCTCTTTCACTTTTTATTATGAAGCTAAAATCTAGCCTTAGTTCACCAAGTACTTTTGAACTAATTGAGGATGAGCCTCAGGTCACAGGCCTCCAACTTTTTCATTTCCTCTGGGAGTCTAGATACAGTGTCCCTTGGATATATAAATGTAGTCATGGCCTTGCCTTACCTAGTCCTTGCAGGAGGCTAGAGAGGGGTTGTGAGTGTCTTGGTGAATTCTTTTCTTTTTTAGTAATCAAAGAACAATTCTGTAAAGCCAAAAGTAGATGTGGGACAGAGGAGGTCTCAATAAATTATACATTTTCAAAAAAAATCCCCAAAACCCTATATAAACAGGGTTTATAAACAAAAAGATCAACCTTTTTCCATAAATTTGTGTCCACTCATAGCTCAAAATACATGACATTTAAAAGATCAACAGGGAATGAAACACAAAAATTACAGGACAATGTTTCAGCAGCTCAAATGTGCTTATTTGGTTCATTTTAGAACTTATTTTTCCATTTGAAATTTTCATCCTCATTGAGGCTGAAAAAATGCATATGAAACATCAAAACCACACCTGAACTGGAAAAAATTATTTCCCTCTGTTTTTGAATGGCTCCTTTCCCAGGCTGCCAGCCACCCACCCAGCTCGTCGCAAAGTCCCTTTGGGCACAAGCAGTCTGCCAGCAGCTCATTTCTGCAGTCCCAGGCCTGCAAAATGCTGCTGCTGTTCCCACAAAGGCCTGATCTCTCAGTGGGATGCCCCAAGAAGCATCTCGCTGATAAGCCACTGTTGGCTGCTCCATGCATGCTGCTCCCCATGCCCCTGGTCTGCATATGCCCACCTGTGGTGCTGAGCTCCTGCCAGCCAAAGGCATGTGGTGCCGGTGGTTGGCTTTGTGCCTTGCTCTCCGCATCCCTCTCTCCAGCTATTAATGTAGTGTCACAGTTGCGGCCATGATGGGAGCTTGCACAGCCCCTTGCAAGGCCAGCAGCGCTGCTTTAGCCACCCAGCAGAGGACACTGGGGGATGCTCCTGGCACCCTTCTCCTGACTCTGAAAGGAAATGGGGCCAGTCAGTACCTGAGTCTTGCTGACCAAGGGAGGTAGGAGTGCAAAGGAGAAGTACAGAGTGGCTGTTCCCTTTCTTGGGGCTGTCTACGAAGCCCTGAGATTACCAGTGCTGTCACTGAGGAGCAGGAGGCAATGCTTTTGGCACTGAAAGCTTGCACAAGGGGTGCCAAGAAGAGGGTTTGCACAGGTGTCTGTGTTGGCTTCAACTCCATGTTATGTAAAACTGATGCAAGTTTTCTGTGCAGATGAAGCCTCTCCCAGGGTAGAAAGGGCATATGAGAGATGCAGGTTTGGGAGAGCATGAGGAACAGAAAGGGGAGGGTGGGGATCTCTGATTCAGCCTTCATTACTCTGGGAATTTCAGCAGCTGCACAGAAGCTTCTGCATCTTGGGGAAAAGTGACTTGTAACTCCCCACAGGACCTGACTGACAAAACCCAGCTGTAGTTGCAGCAGACAAATGTGCCGTCCTGAGCCTTGGACCTCTCTCTCCCTTGAGATGTGTTACTTTTAGTGCAAACCTCAGCTGCTCCTTCCCAGCCTCCCTGAGGAAAACAAACCATTTTCTCATCCCTAGATTTACTTACAGAGCAGAAGGGGAAGCCCATGTTAGACTGAGCACTGTTTAAACTGGACACCAGGAAAACAGTCCAGGATAAGCCCTACCCTGTATTTCTGCTTCCTATAAACAACTGACAACATGGACTGTTGCAAGAACATGGGCGAGATGAAATAGCTGAATGGGTCATTGGTCTCTCTGTGCAATGCAGCAAACCATCTCCACATAGCTCAGGTTCTGCCTACACCAGTTATCTGAACTGGTAGTTAATTCAGGTGAACAATGCCAGTCTGGGTGCTCTGTTTGGGTTAAGTGTTTATTTTGGAGGCAGGGGAGTTAATGGTAAGGTTTTCCTCATGGGCGCAGATTAAATTGCAATAGGAAATTAGGGCATCTTCAGAGCATTTGCATGGGTCTAATGAAATGCACTTAAAAGCCTAGATTTAAAGCTCACCTAGGCAGTTATTGATTTTCTTTTTGGAGCTGGTTTAATTATATTGGTTTAGAAAACATAGTCTTCAGCATGTTGGATGCTCCAGTGAAAAAGTTATTCTTTGTCTAGTTATTTCACTAGAATTATGCTGGTACAAACACTTCACTGAGAATATAGAAAAAAAGAACTGGAAAGGACCAAGAAAAGTAATCTAGACCCAGCCAAGCAGTCATCTACCCAAACCCCTCCAGAAGGTTTACATGAATGTACTTGTCCTGCTGGGCTCAGCCTACTGCAGTCAGCCTAAAACAGCACAGAGACAGTCTCCAAGCTGCACTGGGTGGGTGACCGAAGTGTTACTCATGTGAGCTTGCTGGGAGCTTCCCATCTCAGATGCAACCTACAGGAAACACCATGGGCAAGTCCCTCTGGTGCTTGCCTCTCCTGAGATATTTGAACTCTGGTTTCAGCACTGACCAAAGCTCAGAAGCAGACATCCATGAACATATTAAGTAGTGGGCATGTGAAGAGAGCAAGTTAATTCAATTGTATTACAGCTGAGAGAGATTTAGATCTCTACAAAGTCTGGCACTGGTTCCTCTTTTTCATCCAACCCATTCTCTTAAATTTAAAAATGGCTTTGATATGTGCTGAGTACTGGACAGGTTGTGATCAATTTGTTCGAGTTTATTAAAGAAGATAATTCCCAGAAGAAGAAATTGGGAATGTGGCACTTATAATTATCTCCATCAATTGAGACAGGTTCTGAAGATCTGATCTTCCCTTCTCCAGCTTTGCTGCCGCTCTGGTGTTTCATACACAAACTGCATCTCTGAGCCACGTGGTTGATCTGCTTTTCTCCTGTCAGCACTGGGAGATTCCTTCCTCTCCCCCTTCCCACCATGCCATGAATAATCAAAACAAATATGCCAAACTGCTGAAAAATTTCCTTTCTGAGGTAGACCCAACCTGTGTGCAAATTTGGGTCAAATTCCAAAACCAGTTTCAGCCAAAAGCATGCAGGACATGTTGAAACTTTTTTTTTTTTTTTTTACATCAAACAGAAATGTTTTGATATGGCCTTTTTTTAAATTTCAGAACCGTTGCAAACTTTGTATAGTTTAAAAACATTTAGTTTAAAAAAGTTTATAGTTTAAAAAAGTTTAACATTAAAAACAAGACTAGACAATAATGGAATTTTTTCCACTCCTGTTGAAAGAACCACTTAGGCTTGGCTTTAATGATCTTTAGGGTCTTATTTTGTTTTGCCAAAATGGTTGACCCAAATTTCCTCTGACTGCTTTAGGTTCAGCCACTCGCAAGAAAAATAATCTGTTCAACCAGCTGTATTTCATACGTCTCTTCCAGTTTCTTGCGTTCTGCCCTGGCTTTCCTCCTGCACGGTCTGTTTGCCTCCTTTCCCCATCCAGTCCTCACTAAACCCCTTCTGTTTGTGATACACTCCCTCCTCTGAAGACTGCTTCTCTGTGGAGGGCCATTTAATTGTTTGGCATAATTCCCTTATTATGCAGCACCACACATGTATGTACACATAATAGGAATGAATAATGGATGCTAATAATGCATAATTAATTCATGATAAGTGTCTGTTACAAAGTCAGCATCAGAGTGGGATCACAGCAGAGAAATTCCCCATCCCCCTCTCGGGCTCCTGATGAGGGAGGGTTTTGAAAAGACCTGAGCTCAATGTGCACCCCGGTGCCTCTCCGGACTATGGAGCAGGGGTCTGCGGGGAGGAGGAGAGACCATCCCCATGCACTCAGAGCAGAGGGAAGGGCTGAAAACTGCAGTGCCAGGAGCTGAGTTACTCCTACAGAGCACAGCGTGAAACTGGGCTGGGGACCAGTTCTTCCTGTACCTGCTCCTCATCCCTCCTGACCCAGGACAGGATATCTGATCAACACCAGCTGCTCTCCAAACTCCCACCGCTGTCAGGGAAGACCTGGACAGAACCTCATCCCTCCTGCTTAATCATATTTATTCCCCCGTGTCACCATCAATCAGGTTGGCACTCACGCATGACAGCTTTGATCTCACAACTGTGCTGCAGGAAGCCTGGCAGGGCCAAGATTGCCTGCTGAGGACCATTAAAGCCTACTTGTTAATGTACCTGATGTCTGAGGCTCTTTGCACTGAGTCCAAGAGCCAGGGTTAGGCTTGGAAATGAGCATGAGTGAGTTCTTAAAGCCCCCAGCACCTGTGCTTCTGTCCAGGGAGTACCCACACCTCCTCCACCTCTTCTGCTTTCCACAGAGCATTAGCAAGGCCACAGATGGCTTCTGGCTGGGACCATGGCTCCTTCACGTGTATGTGATGGGGAAGGAGTCTTCCGCACAAAGGTATTCCATCTTCCTGAGTGCTACTGCCTGTCCCCAGTTAACAGCTCCTGTCCATGTGAACATGGGCAATATCTCTCTGTAGTTCACAAAGTCTGCTTGTGTGGTAAGTATGGACCCCGCAAATGTTCAGAAGAGTCCTCATTTGTTCCCTGACAAGAAGGCAGAGAGTGCTTTTGTCCAAGTGCACTGTAGGCATGGCTGAGACCATAATTTCATACCTCACCAACCTCTACATCCTTACCACATCTGTGAGAAAAAGGAATGCAATGCAACAAAGATGGTCTTAGTTATGGCTTGTAAAGGAGCTCAGTCAGTCTCTGACCTCAGTCACAGGTGTGGGGGATACCAGCACCACACACCACCAGCTTCTGAAGGCAGCAGTCAGATGCTCTGACTCATGTCTTGGAGAAACCCTGCTCCTACCCCGCTTCCACTGCTGTAGCCAGGCTTGCGAGGATCAGGGACTAATTCAGCTTGAAATATCCTCACAATAGCACTAGCAGTGCTAGTGCTGACCAACCATACAAAGTCTTGGCTGAGATGTTCAGCAACTTCTTTGCTGTTCACTTTCTCCTGACCCTGCTTCCCACATGTCCCCATTTCCAGTTTGGCTGATGGCAAAACTAACAGTACTGCTGCTCTCCATTACTGTTCCTTCTGGTCCTCCTTCATGTTCAGCTCTACACTCCTCTCCATTTGTCATCACTGACAGTGGAGCAGCTGCTGTCAGCCAAAGCCTTACTTAAGGGGAAAAAAAATTTAAATTGCTCCAAGAGGGACTCTTCTGAAGATTGGCTAAAAGAAAGTAAGTTTCTTCAACCAAGTCATCAAATACATCAGTAACCAGAGAGCCCTTGCATGTTGGAAAGGGAGAAGCAGAAAGTGCTAGAAATCCCTTGCAAGAGGGATCCGACCCTGAGTTATGCTGAGGACCTGCTCTGTGAGGGGCCACCCTTGCCAGCAGGAACAGGGAGGATAAGGGAGAGAGCTGGGCTGTGAAGAGCCCTAACTAATGGACCCAGGGAACCAGCATCTCACCTGTGGAACAGCAAATGCATCTCCTCCCGACCCAGCATGCATCCAATTTCACAGGAGCATTTGTATCTTGCTGCATTCCCTTCCCTTGCCCATGGGACAATTAGCAAGATCTGACACTTCCCTCCCCATATCTTCTGGGACATTTACCCTCTCTTCAGAGTCCAAGACCACATTGCCTGGCAGAGCAAGACGCATTTGTCCCTTACAGTGTGCAGGCAGCCATCTCCTTGCCATGGTCTGCCCCTGCCCACTCAGGAGTACTCTCCTCCTAGCTGCCCTTTGCACAGACCCTGCACCATCTACCAAGGGGTGGGAACACTTTTCCTGTGCCATCCTGTAAATCCAATGCAAGGGAGCTCTGCTGATCCCAGGGACACACTCACATCCTCCCAATGCTGGCAGTACCACCTATACAGCTTGCCTTCCACTTCCCCAGGCCAAGACTCATACACATATTACAGTCCCACCACAGCAAACTGCTCTCTTCCTAACCTTAGCACATGCTGCCTCCAAACTCCCTGCCTCAACATGACGTGGTACAGCACCAGCATGCAAAAGGTCAGCTTTCCATTATAAGCAATTCAAGGCATTTAAGCTGTATCAAATGCAGAAAAAGCTCATGATTCTGCACCACATAAAAATATGGTAAAATTGCAAAAATGTGTTTGACAAATCCATCAAGCTACATCAACAGAGTGCCTGGTGTTTCTGGATTTCTCCATGCGTGCTATTGAAAGCAGTAGGAGTTTGCCAGAGGCTTTCACCAGAGCTGAGCCGCACCCTGGAAATGCAGCTTTCCACAAGTTAATCATATGTTCACAGCCAAACGCATGAGCTGTGTGTTCTTAGACCTCCCATTTTTCTGAGGTCAGTAAAAGGGCTGTGCATGGAACAGTAGAAAGTATGGTTCATTGTATTCCCCACCCACCAGGTCACTTATATCTTTAATGTCTAGATTTGTCTGCTGCAAACAACCATCACATCCTGGCTCAGCCTTTGCTGTTTATCCAGTGACAGTCTGAGCATGGGGACAGGCTTTTCTCCTTCCATCCTCCCTTTCCAATCTTGTCTACCCATGAAATCTAGCAGGAAAGGGAAGCCAAGGAAAGGAAAACCAAGCTGGGGACAGAGGATGACCATAGTGCCAGCAGTACCTACCCTCACCAGGCAGGGCGTATCCTCACCACATTGAACAAGGCAGACTGGTAGCAGTAAGAGGCTCTGGTGAGCCTATGGTCACCATCAGGCAAGGGAAGATATAGCCCATGCAGCAGTTCAGTCAGGAGTGGTTGAAGACAACGCTAGAAACTGTGCCAGAGCTTAAGTATAGCTCTTAGGCCCATGGGTGATGGGTGGGGATCGCACATGAGACTGGTCCAGGCAACTAAAGCCTTTCAGTGCACACAGAGGCCTGAAAAAAAATCTTTCATTTCCATTTCTGGTGTAATATGTGTAATTTTTCCTTTATCTGACTGTCTGATCATCTCATACACTAGTGATTTTCCCAAAAGAGATAAGTGCTACAAAAAAGACGCAGTACCAAGGGAAGAGCAGGGACGCTGACAGTGCCCCAGGTGGGGAAAGCCATGCAGGCATTTGGGTGACGCAAGTCCTAACCCTCCCCACAAAACATTCCAGAAACCACTCAGTAAGGGGAAGGCTTGGTGAAATGTCTGGGAAGGAGGTAAATTGAGGTGTCAGTGTCAGCCCTCAGCCAGAACATGACCTTTTTGTCAGGAAGAAACACACCAAAGTCATCAGTGGCCACCTGGCTGCCACCATGCCATCGTTCCCCTTTGCATGGAGGTTACACCTCCCCAAGCCCTAGCAACTGTGACTGCTGCAGTTTCTGCAGTGGCTCTTCTTGCTCTGACAGCGAAATGAAACTGAGTACAAAGGGTGAAAGGCTGGCATCCAAGGCACATGAGCTGGACGTTAGATGTCTCTTCATATATTAGATATATGACAGCTCTTCAAAAGCCTTCCAGGAGAGAGATGCTGCCTTCAGACACAGCTGGGGTAGCACAGGCAGCTTTGTTGGATACAGAAACCTTAGAGTTTCTCTTTCCAGCTTTCAGGTTAAACTCGGGAACTGTTTTCAAATAAATATTTAGGAAAAGGGTAGCCTATTATATGGAGCTGAGTGAGAAGGAGATGTGAAGGCCTGGCTGAACATAAAGCTAAGCCTCGATGTTTGTTGCTTCTCCTCCCTGCCTGGTGTCCAAATATTTCCTTGGACAAAGCTGTCCATCAGTCCTGTACTGGTCTTGCTGGAAATGCTCCACTAGAGTCTCCCCTGGAGTTGCAATCCAGAATGTGTAGGAACAAAATTTGCTCTGTGATGCTTACTTAGAGAAACACTGAGGGACTGGTGGCCATCTGGCCATGGATGATAGCAGGGCATATTTGTATAGGAATTGTATGCTGGGAGAGGGTTAGTTATCAGAACCTTGATGCTGTTGAGAAGAAACACATTATTTTTCTCTAAGCAGTGCATTGCATGTGGTTCCCTTGCTTGAATCACTTGAGTATCATGTTGGACCACATTGTACCCAAACTAATCTACTGCATCTATCAATCCATCTGTTTGTGTTGAAGAATTCCCAGAATGGGAACCTGTCTTCAAATGTTTATTTAAAGTATTTGGCCTGGTTAAAGACTTCATATAATCTTCTAGGAAATTAAGATTGTTGCCCTTGGTGCAGCTGTGCTGCATATTGCAACAGTAACTGAAGGGATATGTGCTGTTCTGAGCCATGAAAAGGACAGATTGGCTGGAGTGAAATGGAGGGTGGATTGCTTCTTAAGGATAGAATATGGCAGATAGATAGCTCTGACATCTCACAAATTAGGAACTGTAAGGAGAAGGATCTTTGTTGCTAGGAAAACTATGTCCCAGTCCCCAAACGATTTTAATCCAGGGAGCAAGCAGCAGCAGCAGCTTTGTTTTATGATACCTGCAGATACCTTGTAGAGGAACATCAAACCCTGTCATGCTTTAACATGAACAATGCTTTCTAAACAGGAAGTATACTTCTCCCTGACTTCTTGAAATCTTAAATTCGGAGGGGAAAAAAAGGTGGTATTTGATTGTCCACCCTCCATGCTTACAGAGTGCCTCATCTCAGAAGAACTGGTGTTCACATAGGCCTGCCTACCACCCTGTTGTTTACCAGCCCTGTTCAGTCAGCCCTGCCTGTCACAGCTGTACTGAGGTAGAGCTAAAAGTGGCAAAGTCCAACAGGAGAGGGCTGCTTAGGAGGAGGGTTGGGCTGGTGATGGAGTTTGGAGAGTAGTTTTTTGATGTAAGCTTTTAGGTAAGTCTTAGGGTGTGCTGTGTTGCATTATTGGTTAGGGGCTGGGTGAAGCAGGAGGGTTCAGTGTGAAGATGAGGGTCTGAAGATGTGGAGCTGCTGATAAAGATTTACCTGAGATGTTGGGTAGGTGGTGAGGAAGAGGAGTGAGAAAAATGATAGAAGGAAAGGCAAAGTAAGGCGTGGCTGGGGGAACAGAAAAGTTGACTTTGGCTGTATCTTACGTCTGGACCTCAGAGCTGGGGGTGGTTTTAATTTTCTCCACCAGTGCTCAGGGATGTGTTGCTGAGGGGCTGCAGGGTGGTACCAACAGGTGATTTCCAAGTGGGGCAGCTGGCAGACAGTTTGCTGCGTGCCTGGGTCCAGGATTTGATCAGGTAGGTTTTGAGCTCTGCAGGGGAAGGTCAGGCTCAGAACTATGTCTTGTATGTGCCTCCACCCTCCCAGAGGTGCAAGGACATGGGCCTTATGGGCCCATAATGCCTCATTTCACAAAGGAAAACTGGATTTCCATGGCTATGTGGGACCAGAAGTGGGAGGGCTGTCTGGCTTTTGCTGTGTTCACTGAGTATTAGCTCTGCCTGAGCCTGGCCTGAGAGTGCCTATGGAGCTTGTGGTCTTTTCCCTCCTACAATGATCTCTGCTGGTGGCAGTTTGACTATCTGATGGTCTGTTGACAGCTAATGATTTTCACAACTTTAAAAAAAAAAAAGTTATTTACCACTTCTGTTTCCTGTGGAGCTGAAAATAATAGCAAAATCAATCTAAACTACATAATAGTAAGAAAACAAATAGATTATCCAAGATGACCAAATTAAGCTGCTCACAGAACTCATGATGGTTCTGTTCAGCTGCAGCCATGGGACTCCAAAGTAATTATTACTGGCTGCCAAATGTGTGATGAGTTGGGACTTTTGGGGGGGAGGGTTGATTCTTCAGTGGGTGCTGGGAGAAGGGAAGTACAGACACTTCATGCAGTGGAAAACATGAAGATAACTGCTGGTATCAGATGAGTTTAATAGCACTTAGTGCTGGCTTTTTTACTATTCAAAAGAAGTACACAGGTAATAGCAGTCATATGAATAGTACTTTCCAAGGTGAAATGCAGAAAACATTCAGAGTGTGAATAAGGTTGTCTGGTAATGCTATGGAGAGTCTGTTTTCTCATAGTAAAATGGTGTGTGGGGCAGCGCAGAACCTACAGAAATACTAGAACACAAACATCATCTTTTAGGAATGAAAGCAAAAGAAAGGTGAGAAAAGGAATCAAAGTTGTTGATTTTTTTTTTTTTTTTTTTTTTTTTTTTTTTTTTGCTGGCTGTGTCACTTGCAAGACCCCATTTTAGCTGTCATACAGTCAGGGTGCTAGATAGCATGCTCTTGAATTTTTATGTGTTTAATGAGGTATTCCTGGAACGCTGTTTTATGGTGTTAAAGATTAAGCTGCAATTCAACAAGAGGGAAGATTGAGGCCTGCAGCATGGTGGGCAGTGGATTAGTAGGAGAGAGGCTTCTAATCACAGAAAAATGTTCCCATGTCTTTAGAGAGTGGCATGTCTGGAATA
>VZTL01074204.1:0-19590 GCA_013400535.1 Scopus umbretta | reverse complement strand
TCGTGAATTAGCCCTCGAGGTACTTTATGGAAATAAGATTTACAACACTATTACACACAGTCCTGAATGTGTTTTACATTTTTAAATGAGGAGAATGAATGTTTCTCTCTGCTCTGCTCCTTTCACCCTTGGGCCCTTGCAGAGGTACAGAAAGATGATCCTGGCTGATTTGGGATGGGAAGTTTTGGCACCTGGGGAGGTATTGGACTGTGCAGTTAATGGAATGATCTTACTGGCCCCAGCATTTTATCAAGCAAGGAATCAAAATGTGTCCTGACATGTAGATGCAATTACAAGACATTAACAGAGAAATTATAGATGCTAAGATGGAAAAAAGGGATCCATCAGGCTGCTTTGTCCATCCTCTCTCTACCAACACAGGATTGCTCCTGACAGCATATGGTTCGGTGCTTCTGGAATAATTTAGCTCCTGACACCTTCCAAGCAGTACAGTGCTTCGAGCAGTCCCATTTATCTCAGTGTTTTAAATGTTCTACTTAAGATTTTTCTTCCAGACTATTCAAGTCTTGCTAGAGGGAGATGGTAATCTCTGTGGAAGTGGCAGTAGGTGGAGCCCCTGCCTAGGTACGTGCGCCATACTGAGGGGGATGCTCTGTGGAGACCTTCTGTAAGAGGAAAGGCAAGTGTCCCCTCCTGGGAGCTCTCTGCAGCTGGGCCCATGGTACCCTGGGTTTGCCTTGCTACAAGAAATGTAATGAACGACCCTATTTGGCAATAGCAAAACTCTTCCATTCCTTATGCATGTCACCTCGCATCTAGAGAGAAGCTGGGCTTCAGAAGCTCTCTGACCACCTTGTACAACACAGACCAAGTGTGCTTTCTCCTAGCGTATGCAGGAAAGATTAGAAACAGGCAGCTGAAGTGTTCAGTCTGGTGGTTCTGCTAAAGTCAGTATGTGACTTTGTCACAAAAAGTATGGGAAGGAAGGAAAAATCCCAGGAATGGGCTACAGGGGATAGCTGAAGAACAATGAATCCCATGTTCCCATCAGTAGAACTGACCACAGGTGATGAGACCAAACTAGTTCAGGTAAGCACAGGGTAATAAACCTGATGAAAATATAAGAGACGGTCTTGGGGGGAAAGAGACAAAGCAGATGCATCCACTTGGGTGTCTTTACTAAAGCACAAGCACTGGTTTTATTAGTGACTAGGTGATGAAAGAAGAGCTCTGGATCTGGCTTTGAGCTCATGCTGGTTTTGAGGCTGTTTTTTTACCCCAAATCCAGTAATTTTCCATGAGTATTGAGTGATTTTAAAAAGCTGTGTTTAGGTGAGGACTGGTTTGCTAGAACACCCTGCCATCCCTGCATCCTCAAGCTTGGCAGTAAGCCTTTCTGCTGAAGGTTCTGTCCCAGACTATCTCAGATGATCTTGGACCCCACAATGATGCCGCCCTATTAAAGATTCCAGTCAAACCTGCTTCAATGTCTGGTATGATATCTGCTCTGGGCAAGCTGAAGGCTACAATTATTCACTGGTTTAGAGAATACTTTTCAGTAGATTAAGCAATCTGAGAGAAATTGGGATCTTTGTGAGCAGAAAGTAGAGGTGGCATATCTCCCCTTACCCTAAATGCAGTGGAGGAGTGGGATATCTGAGGACAGCCAGGCTAGAAGGGATTAACATGACACAAAGCCTAGCAGTCCCTCCCAGTCGTTTCTGTGACATGCCCAGGAAAAACTTGTCTTCCTCTCTGACCTGCAGGTCAGGAAGCCCAGCTCAGCTGGCCATAGTATGTAAAGCATGGACAGCTTCTGGGAAAGCGTGTGTCTGCATGAATGTGGAGCAAAGACTTGCCTAAAGTTCCTGCGTGACGTGCAGCTGGGGACCTACAGAGGACTATAACGTGGGTTAGCTCTGTCCTGTGCCCATGCCAGCCGGCCCCACTGGCAAGTACCAACGTGCAATGAATGTGCTTCTGTAGCCCAGCTGGAGAGCGCAACTGCTGCAAGTTGTTGTGGTTAGCAGGTAATGCCAGTCTGCTGAACTCTGAAGGGACAAGTGGCTTTCTTCTGGGCTCACAGGCATAGAAGGGCTGTGGTGTAGCGTTGGGAAACTTGGGTGGCTGCAGCTGGCAGAGATGTTAATGCCCAGTCAGTTTTATTATTTTAGTTTTTACTACCACCTCGTGGCAGACCTTGGGCACTGAAGTCTTGGACTTGAAACTATCCCAGAAGATTGCGTGATGTAATCTCATAGCCCCTTGCTCTCCATTTATTTATTTGCCCTCACTAATTTTATCTTTCAGCTGGACTTATGTTTCCCTGAATTTCTGTCTTCCCATAAATTCAGTCCTGACTCTCCATGTGAAAAGGATTACATATACTTGTTTTACAACCCATGGCTCCCTCGGTGTTTCAGTCTCTTGCAAAGTGTAGCTCGAAGGCAGCAAACAAATTCTAGAAGATGAATACCCTATAAGTTAACTGGAAACTAATTTAGGACAGATTGATGAGAGAGATCAGGAGCTCTGAATATGCTAAGTCATCAAGGTCTTGATATCAAGTTTTAAGGTCAACTTGCTCAGCACTTGGAGGGCTGCTGAGACAAATCAGGAGGACTTGTAATGGTGGTGTCATGTCTGGACTACCAGGTGTTTTGGGTGAACGGACCCCACCCCCGAAGGGGTTCTCTGATAGAGAGATGAAAACCTGCCAGGGATGAGCAGGAGTTTCTCAGGGCACAGTAATGCTCCATTTTTGACCTTACTGAAGGCCCTGTACTGGTTTAAGTGAAAGAACACTGAATCTGCAATTAGCAAAACTAATATTAAATTGTAACAGATAAGTAAATTTACTGAACTATGTTTTTTAACCTGACTGCCAAGCTAGGTATGTATCTAAGCATTTCTAAGGTGCAAGTATCCTCTGTCCATTTTCTTTTTTTTAAAACAAACAAACAAAAAAAACCCAAACAAAATAAAACCCTCTGGAATAAAATAGTTCTGCTCTCATATACTCTATGGCTTTGAACAGATCACCTGCAAACTTGCTATACTGTCACTAACATGAAGTTCATAAATCTTTAATCTGAAATTGAAATCTTCTAAGAATCCCTATCTGAAACAACATGAATGTCACCAGGCAGAGACCTGCACTTCTACCACAAAGATAAATCTAGAGATGTGCTTTTATAAACTCTGCACTATCTTCTGTAGCTCACTGCAGTTGTCTTGAAGAAATTACTCCAGGCAGAAGGACTGTATTCTTGCTGGTTTTCCTACAGGAATGGAAAGGAGTGGTTATGACTGTTTTCAAAATAAGTGTAATCCCACTCTTTAATTGTTTGGGATCAAAGACTGTCAGCTTCAGAAATGTTCACTGGAAACCATTCACTCCCCTTGTTCTGGAGGTATTTTTCTCATAGTTATGTGGATCCCATTTGGGGATTTCCTGGTTTACATGCAAGGGGGCCTTCTGGGGCTGAACTCTTCTCATCAGCACAGGACCCCACACAGTAAATCTTGCTATAGCTGACTCAGTTGTCCACCAAAAAAAAAGTGCTGATTGGTGCAATGTAGTTTGACTTATCTGTCAGACTATTTTGTTGATGGCTAATTGCATCAAGCAGTAGTAACTATTGCAAGTAACTGTGCAATAGGTGGCTGGTCCATAACTTTGTGCTCTTACAAAATGTTCCCAGGGAAACAAGGCTGGAAAGGGAGTCAGAGATACCTTGGCAACCCCAATCATTTAAAAAAAAAATTAAAAAAAAAAGGGGGGGGGAGGGGGGAATGATGATCAGATAGTGNTAGATACCAAAGGCTATAAATTCCAACTCAAAAGCAAAAAGAAGCTGGAAATGACTGATATTAGCTGTTGACAAACTGGTTTTAGAAGGAAAAAAAAAAAAACAAAATCCTATCTTAGATACCAACCCCCATCTGACTCTGACCTTTGTTATTTCTTGTGATGCAGCACAGCTCTCTGACTCCATCCTGAAGAAATGTGCTTACTGTGTGCAGGAGTGTTCCTGTGAGGTGTGTCAAGGTTTCCTCCTTAGCTTCATTTTTTTCACATTTCTGTAATGCTCTGCTTGGCTTAGGGTTACCAGGTGTAATGAGTGATCTGGAATTGGATAACCTGAATTTCAGAAGAAGTAAGGAAGTGAATGAAGGGGGGCTGAGGTGGGGGGAGCAGGAGTCCTTGCACATCTCTTTAAGGAGAAGCATTTAGTAAAGGAATTGGAGAAAGCCTTCCCTCCCACATAATTTGGGATTTATAAGGCAAACTGCTTTACGTGCAGTCACACATGAAGAAGCAGTCTTCCTGTTTCTCAGAATTCACCATTTAATGGTTTCTTTCTGAGTATTTAAGCGAAGCTGCCATTTCTGAGCTGGGGAAACAGAAGGAAGTGAATGGGGATGAAAAAGATAAGGTGCTTCACTGTTGGTTGGGGGGGAAGTTTCCGTCATCTTTTGCTCCCCCTGTAAAATTTTGACCTTGCTCCTTCACAAGATTTGACACTGCAAAGCAAGCTTTTATCAACTGCCAGTGCAATAGGTAATCCCTGGGTGTGCTCACAAGCTCACAAGAGGTGGATGCATGTGAGTGTATCTGCAGGCATTGTGTCATTGCATGTTCTTGCTTTGTGGTAAATAACTAGGAAGAAAGAACAGCAAATGCTTCTGGCTTAAATGTACAATATCTCTACCAACCTCTTAACCAGATTCATGTTGCTGTTCAGACTCCGTGATGTTTTTGATTCACTGTTTGTGGCAGAGATGTTCAGTGCTTTGACTGAATAGATGTTTAGAAGTGAGGTGGGTTTTGGTCTGTCTGGGAAGACTAATGGTCAGTGCCCTTCAAATTAGCACAGCCTCAGAAGGTCCCAGAGGTTTTTAGGAGTGAGGGGGGTGCGGTCTGGATTCACCCTTCTGGGGCCCCAGGAGCTTTCAGCTCATACTGAGGACCCTGACTGCTAGGGAGTTTCACCTAGTAGGCACCCACAGGTGGGCAGAGTTTAATTCCTCATTTCACTTCTGATATTTATGGTTCAGATGTCTGCATATGAAACTTTCACCCAAAGATGCATTTATAGTCCACTTCTAGGAGATGATTCCTTCCAGTCACTGCAGGGAGAGACGAATAGTGCTCTGGAAGTGGAGTACAAGTCAATTGGTCTCTCCTCCCTTCTCAGCCTTTGACTTTTTTAGGCCAAGCAAAAATGTTTATCTACTTGGTGCCTTAAGTCTTTCACGATGATAGATATAAAATATGTTGGAAGAGCTTCCCTGCATTACAATGAAGTACTGTGTATTTCCACCACATTTTCATGCCTCTCATCATGCCATGAGGTTAAGGCAATAAAAGCCATGTAGGAGATTCTGGCACCCTCTTAATGATCTTTAACTTCTTCAGATGATTTTGTGAATCTTAGCCTACGCTAACTGCTAGCCTCTATTTATGGCTCAGCAACCATGAGCAAGTTATAGCTGATAGATGAGGCAAAAGCTAAAAAGGGAAGTTTTATGACACCACAACAGATTTAAAAAAAATCATGTGCATCTATTCTGGGAACTCAGCTGCCAGGTTGGCACTATATGGGGTGTCACTGGGGCTTGAAGACCAGTCATAAGAGTACATGGATGATTCAGACAAGCAGGTTCCAGTTGTGTCTGTAATGTCCCATTTCCTGCAGCAAAACACACCTGAAAATTGGAAAGAAGCAAAGTCCAGCCAGATGACTGTGAGGAGGGAAGTCCCTCTAGCAGGCTTTGCAGTTTCACACTAACATATCCACAGCTTGAGGCTACTTCTCCATCACAACATCCACCTCTGATCTACATCCTCACAGAGCAGCCAAGCTCTGAGTAACAGCAATGCTGGTATATGGTGCTGATGTGCAAAGAAGCATAAGAAAAATGTGGCCACCTCCTTTTCACTTTCTCCGGCAGCAGGACTGGACAGATGGGTCACTTGGAGTCTGCCCTGTGTCTCTGGGCTCATTCTGAAGATACAGGTTTAGCACAGAGGGTCACCATCTCACCTCATGCACGCTCATGTGGAAGATGCCATTCTGGCACTGTCAGTGACTAGTGGTGCTGGCAGCCAGCACTGAAAATTCGTAACATGGTGAACTTAAATAAAAAATACAAAATTGGCTTTTAAAACTGAGACGTGGAAAATAAAGGGTGCTTCAGGCTTCTCCTTCAATAGCTTTCTTGCCACAAACATTATGATGAGAAAAACATCTTTCTGCCACCTGCTGCTGTGCAGAAATGCAGCATGCAGGCATTTCAGGGCCTGCAGAAGCTTCAGATACTTACAGTTTGCTGGTTATATTAATGTTTTGCCTTGCCTGACCTATCTCCTCAGGGCAGCATAAAAATAACCAGCTTTAGTCCACTACTTGGCTGCTAATTGTCCACTTGTAGATCTTAGTCCCAGCTGGGCCTGCTTCTGCCCAAAGGCAGTTGTGTTCAGTAAAGTGGCTGTTTGCATTTGCAGTAGCCTCACAATAGAAGCAGGTGGCTGCCATTTGCCATGCAAGAAAGCTCTTTGGAGAAAAGGGGCAAATGAGGAGAGAGGAGAAAAAAAAACCCAGAACCAAAACCCAACAATGCAAATCTATGAGAGGAAAGCCTCTGCACTGCTCTGATTAAAATGGATAGAGACCAAAAGTGTACATAAATTAAAAAAGAAGAGAAGCAATATTTCAGGACATAGGAGGGAGAAGAAATGCTGTTTCTATCATTTCTCTGCTAACCGCTGCATCCAGTGCTGCTCTCTCTGTTTTCAATTTCAATCAGTATGAAACATCAAAGTATTTTCCAGTGAAGATGCAGCCCCCTGTACAGCCAATTTAAGCCTCCTGATTATGACTTTCTTCAGTGAGTTACCTTGTCTCGACAGCTTACAAGTAGTATGTATTTTCCTTGGGGTGCTGCAGACCAGAGGTGGAAACCTGCAGCTAAGCACAAAGCGAGAAAATAGCAAGAAATCACTTCACCGCTGCAAGCTTCAGAGCTCTCATTTCTTGAGTAGGTGAAAAAGGAAACATCTAAACTGCCTGTCACATCCTCTCACTGGTAACAGATGTCACCTGGAAAGGGGACAGCACGGAGCTTGTCTCTGGAAAGAAACAATAGAGGAAAAGTACCACAGAATGTTCTTGTTCAACAGCACTGCTTAGCAGAAGCCAGATTTTTTGTATCAAAGGAAATTCTACTATTTTTAATTCATTTTTCATGCAGAAATGTTGAAAATAAAGCCTTTGAAATTTCTTGCCTTGTGACAACTTGGGGGGGACACCTATCAGTGTATCAAAAGACTTTATATTATTATACTGAATTCCAATATCTGTTCTGTTATACTATTCAATATCTACTCCAATATCTCATCTATATGCCCACAGCATGTATAGACATGAACAGAACAGAGAGAGTGGTTGGGCACTGACTGTTGACCTCTCTTCCACTACAAGCATCTGGAGGCATCAAATAAAACTGATAGGAGCATTTTGGAAGCAAGCACAAGGCTGTGATGCTTTACTTGGCTGGTAGCTGACCTGTAGATCTTCCTGCAAAGGTACATCATGGATGGCAAAGCTTTACATAGGATCAAGGAGGGAATGATCATTTAATGAAAGACATTCCTACTAGGGCTGATAAAGACAGAGGAATTGCATTTGCCTCAGAGTCACAGGAACTGAAAGGGTTTTAATGTATTAGAGAGTATTAGTATCTCATGGTCTTGCCCTGCTCTTACCTTCCTTCCCTTCACTTTCAGCTCCTGTTAGAAATGACGTACTAGGACTGGTGGACAGTCATGTGACTCACAATGCTCTCTCAAACTTAGGATTTTAGGTCCTCCTGTGATTTTTATTCTATACAAACATTTTCTTTAACTCAAAAAAGTGTTTATGTTCAGAAAGTAAAAGATTAATTCTTACAAAACACTTAAGCTGATATGTTAGAGTATTGCTCTGTTTTTCATTCATCTTTTGGAATATAATGTTGTCAGTTTTGCATGTTGATATTGTTCCATACTTTCACAAGATATTCTACCTTCAGGCACACATCATTTTTGAACCACAATCAGTATTAGGTCAGGAATTTCCCAGAATAATGTTTAACAATGTTAAAGATGTAAAAAACTATCCTGGATGCAGATAAGGTATGAATGAGTTGTAAGAGCTAGTTGTTCTGATGTGCAGGTCATATCATTTCAAAATAACTATGAGAAGTGCACTTTTCAGAGGGGTCTGGCCTGGGGGGCTCAGTGCTCAGACTGCCATTGTAGGTATTTTTCTTTTTGGGTATGAATATCTTGTGACTCTGGTAGCTTGAGGGTATAGAGGCTTTCCCCATCTTCAAAGGACTGAAGCTATGGCTGGCACTTGGATATTCTTGCTGTGGATTTCATAGCTGGACAGTGTATTTCAGCTTGTTCATTGTTTCTGGACATAGATGTTTAATGCCACTGGTTACAGCGCTCACACAACAGATAGCTGTGTTTTACTCCTTGTTTCTTAGCAAGAATTGGCTGGGTTGAACATTGAGGGCTACAATTTACAAACTTGGATGTGTACTGAGCAAATGAGGGTTGCTGTGAAAACTTTTCAGTGATTCTGTCTCCATGGACAAGTTCATCTAACAAGGAGTCCAAAAATTTACGGAGAAATCAGGAACTGGCTGGAGAACACATGAAGCAGTGGGAAAAGAGGTTGAAAACCTCTGGGATCTGATCAATCTCTAAATCACCAATGATAATTTCATAATTATTCACACAAATTCATCTGTGGGTATCCAAGCAGTAGGTTGCTTCTTTACTGTTTTAATTGGGATGAAGAAAGAGGAAATTTTTCTTCACTTGGATTCAATGAGGATTGCAAAGACGAGACAGTGGCTGGCCTATTGCTCTCGATCATACCCTAATGCAGCCTCTTCACTCTTGACTGGGCTGGGCTGAGCTACAGTTGGGGCACATTATATTCTTCAGGAGCACAGATTTACTGTGCAGGCACCCAGAGTATGAGCACAGGGCAATGACAGGCCCTTCAGACCTTCCCTTCTCAATAACTCTATACCAGCTTGATATATGACAGATTGAAACAGCACAGCAAGCAGTCATGGGCAATCCCACTTTTTGAGAGCCAGAAGAATAGTGTTTCTGGAACAGCCTGATGAAAGCAACACTAAGCATCGTCTCTGCCGTTCTGGTCATATCCAGTTGCTGCTTGCTTACACAGAGATAAAAGAAATGGTTCCTTGATTAATTAGATTTTTCTCAGTTTTTTTTTTTTCCAGCTCAGATCTGCTGAAGGCAGTGACAAGTTTCTGTCCTTCAAAAAAATCAGTCTAACTTGAAAATAATGAGACTCAGAGATCAGCACTAATTGTATTAATGTTTGCTTGGCAGATTAGCTCTGAAGAGCTGATAATTCATAGGCTTTTTGTTCACTGTGGTTTAGTGCCCATGGATTCCCTCTCTGGAAGTCTTGCTGCAGCATTTCTGTCTTTTGAGGTCAGTGTGATGAGCAGCGTGGGTGTTTGTAGACAGGAATCACGTGCAAAAGGCTGCTTCTCTTTCTTTTCTTCTTTTTGACTCTGACATACTAGGCAGCTTTTAAAAAAACAGTCTTCCAAACTCCCAGAGTTCTTTTTCAACTGAAAAACAACACAAAGTTTTATACTCACTAATTCTTCTCTCTCATCCATCATGGGTTTATGCATCACAATGGTACCATGGTTTATGCAGACATGTCCCATACGGCAGAGTTAAGGACAAATGACTGTAGCACTGGGGGACCTACCACATTAGTTCCTTTAGCAAGTGCACTTTGAAATTCTTGCTGCTGCAATTTCTTGACATCAACTGGGTTTAGGAACAGCCAGACAAGCTGAAGTCAGACCCCTGCAGTACACTTCAGCAGTAACCTGTATGTAAACTGTTCCCTGGAGATTAGTTTTTGTGGCATTGGAGGTGTTGCTTGTTGTCCCAGGTCTGCACGCCAGCAGAGTGTGAGGTGTTGCTACAGCCTGCCTTGTGGCTGTCCCAGATATGGGCAGGAACAGCATGCCATTATCCTGGCAGTAATGGTATCATTGCTTGGCCCTAAACATGCCTGCTGCAGTTCAGGTGTCTGCCTCTGATATCAGCATCTCTTAAGTCAAAATCTATGTAAATTTTTCTTAGCAAAATTTAGAACTGCAAAGTCTTCAGATATCTGCACTTCTCTCTTTCAGCTTCCTGTGCTACCGAGCAGATCTCCATAGGGAGCCCTGGGAAAGGAGTGAAGAAAAAAACTTTGGAAGAAGAGAATATAAGCAGCAAACAACAATTGGAAAAGGTTTATTGAGGTTTTCAGACATACTTTATTTGTACTTTTAGCACTGAGCTGAGTAAGTCCAGATCAAGGCTGAGCTTTTGTTCTTTTTCCACTTGCATTTACATCCTGGCATTTACGCTGCTGGCAAAGTCCTGGGAAACATCCCTCCTGCTTTTCAGTGCTCTCAACACTCCTGCCTGGGTGACTTACCAATGCTGCTGAAGCTTAGTAGTATTTTCATTTGGAGCATAGGTCCCCATTAGGCCTCCAGAAGGAGCTTGGAAGTCTCTGGAAGGTTTTTTTTTTGGTCCAGGCCACTTTCTTTTTCTTTTTCAAGAACTTCAAATCACTCTGTTGAGTGACTGTTAAGAAAGCAGGCAAGAGACCACCCCACTTTCATATTTGACTTCAGTGCAGATACCGATCTGTTATGCCAGCTTTGGGAACAGGGCATGTTCAGTAGCACTAAGGAAGCTGAGCATTTTGGAAAGAGCAGGTTTGCTTTTCTATCTCTAGCATCCTCTTTTTTAAGGATGTGTTGTTTGATCTGAAGCATTTCAGTGCCTAGTGTCCCTTTCCTATTGATGAGCTGCCAGTGTCATGGCTTGGAGCAATGCTGGGTTAAACTTCCACTGTCATATTAGCTGCTTCTATAGCTGATAACCTTGGGGCACTTTCAAAATTCATGTCACAAAGTATCATGCATCACCACAAGGCATCAAATGTGTTGTTGCAGGGCAAGGGGTTGTCTTGGCCATAAGGCTAGAGGCAGGTATTCAGAAGAAAAGCAGTTACTGATTTCAGCTGAGCTTGGGTAGGAGATGGGGCACTTCCATTTGTGTGTATCTGCTTGATTTCCCATTAGAGACAGAGGGCATTTTGGGGACACAGGGCTGTACAGTAGAGAGAAAAGGTGAAATTGAAGACTCACAGGATGCAAATGTCACCTTGAATGATGGCCCTGATGGCTGTACCTTCCGCCCTCCCAGCCCACCAGAAGCAGAGAGTAAGGCCATTGAAGGCAGTTTTCACAGAGAGGTGGAAGAGCTCTATTTTCCTTTAGCCAACCCTGTGACACTGACCCCTCTTTCTTTGAGCAGCTGAATTACAACATGCTTTGTGGTGTGTTGTGGGTTGGCTGCTGGAAAACTCAGTGAACCCTTATCTCTGCTCTGTGTCCTTCAGCAAGTCACAGGAGTGGATTATTATGTCTCATTTTGAGTAGCTCAATTACTAAGCACTGCTGACTCCACAAGGATGCTGTGGGGGCAACATCGCTGCCTGATTTTATAGTGGGTAAAATGACAATTGTAGGAATGGAAAGCATAGGTACTTGAAAAAGAGATATCATCAGGTATCAAATTCTCATTTGAAAGGTATAAATCTTTGGGCAAACAACATAACTTTTTTATTAAAGGAACACTGTCAAGCATCATCTTGATACTATATTTAGCTTTTAAATTAAGTGTGTTCTGAGATCTTCATTTGCTGAGTGGTCTGAGCCTCTTGTCTGCAGCACAGTGGCAGTAAGTGCTCTGTGAAAAGCTCCAGGATGTGTGGACTGATGTCTGTGTAGGGCTGGGGAGGGGCTCTGGAGCTGCAGTGCCCTTCGGGTGAAATGTTTTAGCTGCTTTTAAGCTAAGTTATAGTCCACAACCTCTTTTCTGTCCTTCACCTTCTGGAGTGGAAAAGTTATGAAGAAGCTTTTAGTGCTTGTATGCGTAAATACTTAAATGTTTGGGCATAGAGATTTATGGGTTTTGTGTGTTTTGGAGCACTGTGTATCTTCCTTTCTGTTTCAGGAAGGAGATGCTGTCAGGAAAATGGACCTATTCGGTCTACTGAGTAAGAAGTATCCTAGAGGTGAGATGAAGGGAATAGGTGTGTGGAGGACATGCATCTTCTTTATACCTTGCAGTTGTGGCTGTCAGGCAAGGGAATGGGCATTTTCAGACATAGTTCTGTGGCGACTGTTGTGCACTCAGAGCAGGTCTGTATGTATACAGAGCATGCACTGAGTGGTGGCAGAGGGGTGGGAATAACGTGAAAGCCTCTTGGCACGAGGGTATCTATAGCCAGTTGTGAATCACCCCACAGCTGTTGAGATGTGCCGGTCCATGCCCTGCATGGCACTGTCAGCAGGACAGCTTCTTCAGAAAAAAGGAGGCACCTGTCAAACAGGCAGATTTCTGAAACTGTAGGGGATAATGTCATGAACTGCCTGTGTATTTTACCTTGTGGGCCTAGGGTATAAACTGGGCTCACAGCTGCACCCCACTGGGCTTGAGAGGTGTACCATCATGCTGCATATGGTACATCACTGGCTGAAATAAAGGAGATGGGTCTGAGGTGTTTCAGCTGGAGCATAGTCACTGTTTTCCTTTTCTGACAGAAAAGTATCAGGATGGAAAAAAGTGTGAAGAGAAACCTTTTGGACATCTTCTAACATACAAAGAACTTCTTAAGCTGCCATTGGGCCACTGGGTATAAATGCTTCTATTTCCTGTGCTACTTCTCAGTTCTGACCAGGGCAAAGGAAGCATGAGCCGTCCCTGCGTTTTGCCATGAACCCAGCTGCTTGCATCCAGCTTGGCTGTTGCAGGCTGTAGCATTGGTGGCTGGCTAAGTACTGCCAGAGTGAGACTGTGAAGCTTTCTGTAGAATTGTCTGGTAACCTGGGTGTAAACAGATGTTGCATGGTGCGGAAAGGACCAAAACATGGCACCAAGTCAGCCTCTGCCCTTAGGGGATCATGGATACCATCTGTTTAAAGACTTACCATGTTACTGAAATGATGCTGTCCTGAATGAAACAGAGTCTTGTACGGAAAAAAAAAATGAATGTGTATAGGTAAGGGAGCGGCCATTGGAAAAATCTTGCTTGAGAGTTATGTTCTTCTGGCTGGATTTTTGCTTTTTCCTCACAAGAGTTTTGTACCAACACAGATGATGCTGTGTTGATACAATAAAGACAGAAAGCTGTAAGCCTCAGTGAGGAGCACATGAAGTGCCAAGATACAGAAGTGCCCTGAACCAGTGAGTGAAAAAATCTAAACCCTAATCTACCTTTGGGGACCTGACCGCTGACTTCCCAGAGGCTGAAATGAGGGGTCCCAGCAGGGACCCAGCAGTCCCTAAGGTGGTTCCCCTAAGGCCCAGTGACTAGGGCTGGTAGGTAGGTGTCTGTGACATGCAGTGGAGTGAGTTAGAGCAGCTTGGCAAAAAAAAAAATGTGCTTCTTGGGAAGCTCTGTAACTAACATTTAAGGACCAGTTGCTCTGATTATTTAGTATTTTCGGACAAGTCCCACAGGCAGGAGACAAGCTGACATGGACTTATTTGCAGCTGACCCAGCCTTGACTCAATCGGTGTTGGTGTTGTGCTTGGCAAAGCACAGGGAGGCTACCTCACCCCATACTCCTAGTGCTGCTCCTTGTTGCCCTGTGCTTCTCAGCATCCACTTTACTTAATAGCCTACTAAAATAATTTGTTTACTCTAGCTTCTGCATCCAGGAGTGTAGCTCTTCTTCTTGTGAATCTTACTTTCCTGGCTTCTTGGCCTATTAGGGTGCTTATGTTAGGGCAAGGCAATGGAAAACTGCCTTGAGTTCTCCTCTCCACATTTGTTTGTGTAGAACATTGGGCAACCTGTAATGAAATAACGGAGACACAGCAGGGAAAAGAAAACCTTTCAGGAAGGTGAGGCAGGATTTGTACAAAGGTATCTAAAAATCTCTGTATTACCATCAAGCAGTGCAGGGAGATGTGTACACAGCAGAAGCTCTGAAGCGATGGTTCTTTCTCCTTGTGCAGAGACAGAAAAGTCCAGCTCTATTGGGAATGGCTGGTACAGACCATGTGGCATCACTTCTGTGCCAGATACCAACATATCACCTTGTGAACAGTGCTGGGCAAAGCATGCTCAAGCAGGATGTAGGTGCTGTGTCCTAGCTGTTCTCCCCAGATGAACTAACTCTTCTCCCCAGGGCTAGCAAACAGTTTTTGTTGCCTTACTTCAAAAAGCAGTTGGTGCTTAGCTGCTGTGAGCAACTGGAGCTTCTCCTCTCCGGGGAGGGAAGGCTGTGGCATAGCTTTCCTCACCAGATCACCACTGACTGGTGTAGTCAAGCTTGAGTGTGGATTCCCTTTGCTCCAAGATGTCCAAGTGCATATTCAGTCTCACAGGTACATGCTCTTGAAGAAGCTATAACCCATCTTTGCCAATGTTCTGACCTGCTGTTTGGAGCTATCTGTGGATACTGCAGCTGCAGCACTGAAGATTAAATGAGCTTGTTTTCCAGATAACCCTTCAGAAGAAGCTGTCACTGGAGTTTGCATTCATTAACCATCAGTAAAAAGCTTCAGAAGGAAGGAAGCAGGCCTAAAGCACTTAATTCTTGCAGCACATTTGGATGCACCCTTGTGCTCTGCCTCCAGCAGCCTGTGCTCCCCTCACTGTGGAGATGTTCCCCTAGGAACATCTGAGCACGCGTTCCGCAATAGCAATATGCTGCATCATTTCTGCTCTTGGGAATGAGATTTGGAGAAAGCCACAGCTAAGACAATGAAACACTTGGTTAATTTAAGACACAGCAGATGAATCCCAGCTCTAAGGATATAAAAGGACAGCTCACATGGCTCCTCATGCCCTGGTTTTCAACCAGGTCCTTGTTGGTAAGATCACATTTCTGTGCTGCCAGTGCTGAAAGGCAGCAGCTGACAGTTGCATTCATCTCCCAGCTGCATCGCTCCTCTCCTTTCACTGCATCACAGCTGGGAAGGAAGCCTCCTCCTGCTGTCTCTTTCCTTCCCTCCCACCCCCTTTAAAAATTATGTTCTTGTACCACCTTCCTCTCTCCTTTTTACAGAAGTGATGAAAGTATAACTCCAACCGCTTTCACAAATACATTCTATTTGCAAGGCCATAAATCACTGTCATAGATCAGTATGAGTAGCACTGTTTTAACAAATATTGGAAATTGAAGGCTCTGTCTGCTTTTTGTTCCTTTGTAGGAGTGGGGGAACTTGTACCACTTATGGCAGTGCTATCTACTTACAGTGTCTCCAAATAACATGATTTAACCCACTCATGTGTGTTCTTACATAGATTTCATCCATTTACACAAACACGCACAAGCACAAACACCAGTGCCCATGTGGTTTAACCAGGATCACTTGTCATCCCAACAACACAGATTGGGATGCCAGTGATGAGATACCCATCACATCCCTAAGGGCTTGCTCCCTGTGCTTTCACAGATGCTCCAGTTCACACTGCACTCGTTGCCCTTGATATTGCTGGCAAGAAGCTCGAAACAGGGAATAGCTTCTTCATTTCTCTGCCCTTCATCTCCCATGGGGTGTGCTAGCAGGGATTCACCTGACTTGGCTTTCTAGCACCGTGCTCAGTAGCAGTCCCGGTGGGGCAGGACTCAGCTCCCCTCTGCGGGAGCTATGCAGGGCAGAGCTGTGTCTCCAGGGTGGCTGAAGGAAGCATGTCCTCTTCCCCTCCAGCCCCCTGCAGCAACACCCCGCACAGCTCATCCCAGCCTCTGCTGGGACAGGGTCCCGAACTCCTCCACCCCAAGCTGAGGAGCCCTTCCCAGTACTCCCCTGCTCTAGTGGGGAGCGGAGAGCTGCCCGAGTCTTGTAAATCCCCTTTTCCCTGATAGAGGGTTGAGGCAAGGGAGAAAGCTTACAGCCAATCCTTATTAGAGGACCTTCTATTCATTAGGCTGTCACTACTAAGGGAATCAAGCTCTTACCACGCACATCGGGTAACCAGCCCTGCATCCTTCTGTCGGCCACACGATGGCAGAAGAACCAAAGAGCGTTGCAAAGTGCGTTTAAAATACCTGCTGCAAAAGGGGAAAGCACCTGCTTCTGCATCTGCTGGTGAAAAGGGTCTGCCTCTTACATGGGCTAACCCGGACGCCACCAGGAATCCAGCCCGGTCAAGAGAAAGCAGGCAGGGTGGTGCAGGAGCTGGGCTGCCTGTCAGCTCCTCTGTGGCTTCTCCACAGGGAGGTCACAGCTTCGTTTCCCTGTGCGGGAAGTCTCACATCATGCCATCACATAGCCAAAACACCACACAAGACCCCTATTAGTCTCCATGCAGTCCAGGGACCACAAGGGCCTGAAGAAAGAATTCCAACATTTCAAAACATGAGGCAGCTGTAAATTCAACAACACAAGGCCCTAAGCCACCTGCCAGAACTTAGATCTGCTTTGTGCAAGCAATCTGATAGGTGACCTCCAGAGGTCCCTTCCAACCTGAATTACTCCATAGACCAACCTGTTCCAGGTCAGCCTCTGCAGGCAGTTCTGCTCAGCATCTCTGCACGCTCTTCCTTTTGGCAATGGGGCCTCAAACAAGCTGCTTTTGAACCGAAATAGTCATAAGGATCTCAGGGTAATCTTCTCACTACACAAGAACTGCTTTAAACACCCAAAAGCTATGCTCACAGTCTGCAATCAAAGTGGTTTTCCCCTCAATCAGTTTACCTCCTATGTAAGACTTCTTACCTCACAGGTAATAGATTCCAGGAGCACTAAAACAGCTTCAGGTGATGGCTTTACAAGAGACAAGTTCCACATCAGAGCCCTGAATGCTCAGAGTAACCAGCTCTACTTTCAGCTGTCATGACATGAAGAAGAAATCCATACTACCCACTATCAGGCTGGAGAAATCCAAAGGGGTGTAAGTGAATACAACTCCACTGATTTTCTGCACCAAAAACCGTCATGAAACCCCAAAAATAGTGCCTTACCATGTTTTGGTTCATTCTCATGTTATTCCAAAGACAAGATATTATTTGGGCAGCCTGTCACCAGCCACATGGCACAGAAGAAGCACAAGCATGTGTCTCCAGGGCTGCGGGTGGAGCTGCACCTTTCTTTCCTGCTATGCCACAGCCATTTCTCTTGAGGAACAGGAGCACTGTATGTGCAAGAGACTGCTACTTATCGCAAAACCTGTGTCACTGCCAGCAGTCCAAAAACAGTTAGTTGCAGGACACGGACACTATTTTGGAAAAGGATCTGACGGACTCCCCTTAGTTCAGAAAAAGTGCCTGTCAATGAAGGCACCCTCTGACGGAGCTCTCGCTTACGCTCCCATTAACACTCTGGGCACAATCATGGGGGAATCATGCAACAGGCCATGCAGGTTTTTGTGGCTTGTGCCACGTGGGGTACCTTATCAGGGGAAGCTCTGTTTTAGGGTTAGGTGCTTTAAGACAGATGATTCCTTCTTAAAAGATGTATGAGCTAATTCAACTACTACCAAATCCAAACTCAAAGCCTACAAGCTCTTTTATAGTCTAGGAAATTCCAGATTAGTTTATTTTCCTTCCTCTTTTAAAGCTGGGTCCTGGAGTTTTGCTGCCTTGCTCAGGCATTAGTGCAGCTCTATAAGTAAGGGAGGGTCACAACTGCCTGTATTTCTTAGGTGAAAATAAAGGGTTTGGCTAGCATAAGGTAAAAATAAAGCAGATGCACCAATGTAAACACTCCCTCACATAGTGGTGCACTTACATTTTTACTGTGATTAAATGCGTGGAGCTAAATACTCCGCTAGCTCATTCTGTGCATCCTCCATGGTTTTCTTAATTCTTTTCATAAGCCCATCCACACAGCCTCAGAAAGGTGATCTCATCATGAAACATTGCAAAGCACAGTAGGAAGACACCTACTGGTAACACTGCGAGAAGCTCTGTTAAGTGTGAGCTGGAGTGAGCTAACAGTTTACATTACGAGGAATCCAGGTGTCCATTATGAGGATTTCATGACATCTGCAAAGGTGTTCACATGCGCCAGTGATATCACAGCACCATGAGGCTGATGTGAGTCCTGTGGGTGCTGGATGGCATAATTTGTGCATTCAGGCTTTAGGAGTACAGGGAAGCATGGCTGCCTGCTCAGGCTAGATGTTTCTTTTGCTTAGTTCTGGTGTATATGATTTCACCACACCTGAGGCAAGATAAGGTATGTACTCTAGCTTAAAAACTCCTCTGCCATTCTAACATTTTCTAATTATGAGTTTCCAAGAGGATAGCATGCTTCCATGGGTGCCTGGAAACGGCACCTCACAGCAAAATGGGAACATGAGAGTCCGCTTCAAAGCAAAGAATACTTAAGAAGAAAATCTCCAGGAGAAATGTGGTTCTGGAAAGTGCTGTGCTATCTCCAATCCTGACATCACTGCAGACTGGAAATCACCTGCCTGCCAAGCATAGCCCCAGCGATTCTGGGTTTTGCTGCTGAGAATAAGCTCCCTTTCCACTTCTTTCTGGTGCAGGAAAGTGTGGGCATGAGAAAAGGAGCAACATTTCCTAGAGCACAGAATACAACAATATAGGATTTTTTCAATGTATTGCACTGGATGTATATACCAGATGACATCCCAGAGAGGCTGGAACTCCACTTCCCCATGTCAGTAATGCACACACCACTATGCTTGGGTTCTCCATAATCCAGTTCTGCTACACTTAAATTTTCACAACATGATGCACTTTTTATATAAACTAACATTTATTATTTTTGCAGGGGTATCCTTGAACAATCATCAGCAAGACAATCCTGGATTAAAGAACAGCTGTATACTCCTCACAGTGATGATCATTTTGCTGCTCATCCTTTTTGCTGTCTTAGTCTACCTTTTGGTTCACAAGTGGCTCAACATGAAGGGGAAAAAAATAACTTCCAGAGTTCACATACCTTGTAAAACAGTAAGTAGCAAAGCAGCTCCAAATGTTGGCATCTTCCTGTTTTTAGGCACTCACAGACTGATTCATTGTCCATCCAGAGCAACTCCCTTGGCTGACCCACAACCATATAACTACATTCCTCTCAATAGCTGGTGTACAAAAGAAAGATAGGCAGAAAGTGACAGCAAAGTGTTGATCTAAGTGTAGTACTCTGCCCTCATTCGAGGCAGAGCTGAACACAGCTAACTAGCACTAGTTTCTGGTTTCCTCTGCTGCAGCTGGGTTTTCGTGCTGAAGATTGGTACCAGCACAGCCGCAAAGAGAGTATTTACAAAGTTGCTCAGAGTATTTATATTACTATTACCTGTACTTCTCAAGCTTCATGGAAAGCTTACATTCTGAGAGAAATTTTGACCTTTTCTAAATGCAGCATCAGACTGCAGATTCAAAGTCTTGTTATTTTCTGAGGAGGTTTTGTTGGCCAATGGAACAAGTGACAGCTGCCTACCATCATGTGCACATGGGACTGTTTTCAGCCTGAGTATAACCAGCACAGTAAAGGCCAAGTAAAATATCTCCGTACATTTT
>VZTL01074201.1:133076-149681 GCA_013400535.1 Scopus umbretta | reverse complement strand
CGGAGAGGAAAGACAAAGCTTCGCTTTATGCTCTGCATCAAAAGTTTGGATGCACAAACTTTCAGCTCTTCTTTCTGCCTGCCTGCAACAAGCAATTCCAAGTCTTCCCGGGGGCTGCTGCTCAACTGTCATTCCCCCACCCCAAAAGGAGGCAGGAGGATTTGGGATTTAAACTCCTCGTCTAGAGGAAAATAACAATAATAATGAAAAAGGAATCTGCCTGGAGAGAGTGGAGGAGACTTCTGCCTGCCTGCAGGGAGGAAGAGATTTAAAAATATTCCCTGTTGACAGAGAGATGAGTTATGGCAATCCCTGAGCAGCCTGGATGGAGCAGAGCTAAAAGTCTGCACTGTGTAACGGGGGAGTTATTGGGGGTCTGGCAAAAAGGGACTCATACCGTTGACCACGGCTTTTTGGTGGGGCCGTGCTCCTGGCCTGCTTGGCAGTGATGCTGTTCTCGGATAGCTCAGTGTGTTTGCACCATGGTCCGTGCCATCTTGGTAGGTGGTTTCTAGCTGATGATGGAGCCAGAATGGGGAAGCTGGAAGGGAGATGTGCTCTTGTCTGCCGAGCGCGATGCTGCCAGCTCTTGCTGTTCTTGAGAGAGCCTTGCAGCATCTGGTGTTGTTTCCTGCTATTAGCTGCATGGCTATGTGGTGTTCTCTGCTTTCGCTTTTCCTTTCTACAGAAAGTTTCCAGGCTTGAGGCTGCCAAAAGCATCTTGAAGGCAAAGAGCCGAGCTCACCCAGGGGCTTAGGAACAGAAAGGAAGAGCGGTGAGAATCCGCCGCTGCAAATCCCCTCTTCCTGGGGAGGGGGGAAGGACCGAATGCTCTTTCTGCATCACTGGAGTAGGGATAGAGCTGCTTTGCACGAGGGGCATAGGATGGGGTCCCCTCCTGAGTCTTTCCCACATCTGCTACCAGGGGCTTGGGGTGTGCAATACCCTGAGCAACCCCATACTCTTGGCTGATGTGTCTGGCTCTCTTGCAGCTGAGACCTTTGGAAGGTGTTCCTTGGGTGCCAGGCAGCCGTGTGCCGTAGCCTTGTCCCTTATCCAGGGTCAAGCCACTTTGGGCTGCTCCCAGTGCTGCAGGGGCTGACTGTTCATCGCCGCTCCTGTGCCTGGGACACGCAGCCCCGTCTGAGCGCGGCTGCGTTGCGTAAACAGCGGCTAACGAAGCTTCCCCCGTGCTGAAGCCAAGAGATGACATTGCAGAAACAGTCTAGGTCAAAATAAATTGCTTTCTGGCATTCTGAGATTATCTAAGCCCTTCCTTTTCCCAGGATGAAAGGGAACAAAGGCTCTTGCCTGCTCAGGAAAGAGCCTGGAATACCATTTCTGTGAGCCACGAGAGCCTATTAGGGGCGAGGGTAAACAAAGAGATTTGGGGTTAATTTACTCAGGAGGGGGAGGAGGGAAGAACAAGATGCTGTTTTTTAAAGCCTGCCACTTGTTCTGTCAATAACAGCAGGTTGCTGGTTTGGGTTGTCGCAGGCAGCAGTGTCTTTTCAGCGTATTGACTGGCAGCCCTCGGTGGTTTCTCTAACGGCGCATTGATTTTTACATGGACTCTCTTCCAGCTTCAACAGCTGCCCAGTTGATTAAAGCGGTGGTGGTGCTACCGTGTCACTTCTGACGGGGCAGAGGGGGCTGTGAGTCAGCCCTGGCTGCCCGGGGGGTGCCTTTTCCCTGCCTTTTTCCACTCAAAGGCTGTACTGTTGCTGTATTCCCCCGCTCACCCTCCCATTGCATCTTCTTCCACTCCTGCCGTCTGTTCAGCAGCAGATGCCTGCGCACCTTCGGCGGCGGCGGAGGATGCCGGGTGTTTTCAGAGCTGGCAGGCTCACAGTCTGCCGGCAAATCCCCATCCTGGGTGAATATAGCTGTTGGCAGCAGGCTGGAGCTGCTGGAAGCTGTTGGAAACGCCACCTCTCGTGGTGGGACTGGTCTCGGCGCCCAGTGCTGACCCCATCCTCTGCATGCAGCGCTCTCCTGAGGTGGCAGCTGCTTGCTGAGGAGCAAAACCATACAGAAGAAGCACCTAGTAAACCTAGGCGTGGATTAAAAAAAATATTAAAAGCTATTTCTTTGCTGAGGAAGTGGGTTTAGCTATAGGAATGTCTCCTCTGGGTTAGGTGTGTGTGGCAAAGAAAAGTCTCTTGCAGAGCAGCGTGCTGAGCCTCCATAGCTGGGAATTTTCTCTAAAGTTTCCCAAGATCCTCATTTTCTCACACCTTTTGACTGCTGGAGCCATGTGACTGTGAAACTTCCTAGTCCTTATTCTAACACAGAAGGTTGCTCTAAAGGGTTCAGAAATGAGAGGGACAGACAGAGAGAAAAACAATATATATATATATATATATTTTATCAAATGGGTTTGAAATGCTTGAAAATTGGCCATCATGCAAACTTTCTTTTTCAAAAGGCATGTAGATCCGTGTTAATGCCATCTGTGGAGAGCCATGGCATGAAGGGAGAATTCCTTCCTCGGAGCTTCCAAGCTGTGGACTGAATAAAATCCTTCTTTCCACCCATCCGAACTCAAGTTAGTGAGTGCTTTTTTTCCTGCTTGGGAAATAAAGGAGATAGGTCTGTAACTTAAAGATAAATCTTTAAGTCTCTTGGCAAAATCAGTTCCTGCTGGGGTCTGGGTAAAAGCTGCTCAGAGAGCGCTCCTATCTGCTAGAGCTGGGCAGATCTGGCTTTTCCCACTGGAAGGAAGACTCTGATTGTCAGAGGAAATGATCATTCTCATCTGATGCAAAATTGAGAGCACTTGAATTATCCATGGAAATATCTTGTTTTAGCAAACAGAAATCTAAAAACTTTCATTTTCTCCTTTCCTCCCCAACAATTTATAATAGCACAGCGGATTTGCCTGTTGCTCCAGTGTCTTCCAGCTGCCTGTGGGACTCCTTAGAAGGAAAGACCATGCTTCCTACCTTATGGCATAAACCTGTGAATACCTGTGTACCTTCGTTTAAGAGCAAGCGCCTGCAGCTTCCCCCTCTTCTATGGCAAAGCCATATCCTGCATGGCAGGAGCATCGTGGACCAGGCGTCTGGGTTGCCTGGTCCCTTGCCAGGTGAGTTGGCAGGAAACTGCATATCATTCCTTTAAATCCTCTGTGGGTTTGATGGACGGTTGCTCAAAACATTTTGGTTCTATTTAATTGTCAGTTTTTTGATGAACAGCTGCTTGGGCAGGAGGTTCCCACCTTCTACTAGGGAATTCCCAAAGCTGGCAGAAGCTGTAGGGGATATTTGGGAACAGTCTCTTCAGTTTTCTATTCCTGAATTTTGTGTTTGGAGCAAATACTTCCATGCAGGCTGAATCTTAAAAGGATCGACACTTGCTTATCATTATCCGGTGGTAAAACCCCTCCATCTCAGGCAGACAAAGCCATGTAAAAAGCAGCTCCTTCTTTCTGTCTGTCAGTGCATGAAAACAAAAATACCTGCTAGGGGACTGAAGCTGAAAGTCACCTCTCTGGGCAGATTCAGAGCTTCCAGAGAGAATCCCAGTTCTCATCCAAAACTAATAGAGAGAAAATTTCCCTAGGAAATACCGGCATGGCCCAGAGAGCATTAAACTGGAACTTTATGCCAATTAATGGCCATATAATTACAACCCGTCCCCTCCTACTTGCTGCTGACTTCCCCATGTAATTTTCTTTTAATTTTTTTGCTTAATAGGCACGCATGAAAGATTAGTTACTCAGCACGCTGCTTGCATTTGATATGTAGTAGGCTCAATGGTAAGGAAGACCTAGGCGTGCTCTGTCCGTCCCGAGCCAGCCCAAGCTACGGTGGAGCGGCACAGCTCGCCAGAGCAAGGAGAGTGCTGGAGGGACTGATGCTGCTGCTCAGCTCATCAGGGGATGGAGAAGTTGAGGAAAATGGAGGGGGGTGGGGTGGGAAGTCAAGGGTGGAGAGGAAAGGAAAAATGGTGAGCAGAGCTGGCTGCCGGCTGGCAACAGGACCATGGCTTTTCCTCGCTCTTACCCCAGCTCCTTACCCTGCTCTGGGTTGGGTCTGTTGTAGCAGCTAGCACCCTCCATCCGCACTCCCTTTCCCGTGTGAAAAGGCAAAAATGGCATCTTCTCCATCACCCAGAAGAGTCCCCTTCTCCCTTGCAGAGGGAAGAGTCCCTCCATGCCAGCCCTGATGTAACAGGGAGAGAAACTTCCCCTGGCCACGCTCTGCTGTACCAGTTCCAATGAGGGGTGGAGGGAGAGGGAAAGTCAGAATTTGAGACTTTCACGAGCATTAAATTAAAACAGTGTGCAGGGTCTGTTTTGGTTCCTGGGCACGAACATCGTATCAACTCTCTACTCTGCCTGCTGTCTGATAACGGCAGTACCCACCGGCTAGGCTCAGCCTGCGGTATGATATGCAAAAAAGAAGGAAAGAAATAAAAAGCAGTGGCCTCATGTAGCCTGGTAAATGTAATTTCAGGTGTCTCAGCCTCTCTCGTTACTCCTGCTCTCTGGCTCCTAGGTAATTAATTTTGCAGAAGGAAGACCCAAAATATCTGATTGAGTTGCATTACCCTGGAAGCGTCGGGTGGTGGGAGCTGGGAGCTGCTGGGACTGCACACTTGGCAAGCTCACCTGTATTTCCCAATGGGTCCTGCACAGGGAACAGAGTGATTTGACCCAGAGGAGGTGACAACGCTCAACTGGAGACCCAGAGCAAGGCTGTGGAGATGCACGGGGGAGACTGAGGGAAGGTGAGATCCCTTTTTGGGGACATCCCTTGATGGAAATGGGGCTGTGTGGATGGTGTCCTCCTGTTAACTCTCCCTGCACAGCAGAGGGAGGTTTATCATGTGCTCAGCCCCTTGAAGATGGAGGTCCCAAGCCCAACGCGAGCTGTAACGTGCAAGTTTGGTGTAGACCCTTTGCCTGCCTCCCGTTCCAGCCTGCCTCTCGGCAGGGTTTAATGCCTCACAGGGTTTGCACACAAACCACCTGAAGAAGCTTCTTCTCTGCTGTGGCACCCTTTGCAGGGCCTCTCCCTGATGCACTTGTGAGGTAATTAGATAACTGCTGCCAACAAATATGTGTGTTTAATAAGTATGCTAATTGGTATTGACCAACATGTGGCAGGCACTTTGTCAAGTGCCAATTAGGAGTGCCTAAGAACTGCTTGAGATACGAGAGGCCGGTGATTAGACCTCAGGGTGGGGATCCAAGGAGATACCGGCTGCTAACCTGGCTGTGCTGGCACCTTGTGCCTGGGCAGAGAGGGAGGGCAGGGATGGAGCGAGCACAGGGGGGTGCTGGGTCCTGTTTATCCATCCCATAAGCTTGTAGGGGCTTGCCTGTGATGGATTGATTTGATCGGTATCAACCATGCATGGTGTTTTTATTTATGTCTCCAGGGGTGCAGGGAGTGGGATGAAACGGTTGGGTTAAATGGACCTGCTTCTGTCCGGGTTGTAAGGCAGGGCTAGGGCACATCGAATGGGACCGTGTCTGCAGAGGAGAGAGTCCTTCACATCGAGTTCAGCCCAGATGTGGTGGCAGAGCTTGTGCTGAGCACAGAACGGGGGGACAAGTGATCAGCCACGGCTGCTGTCCTTTCCCTGGCATGCCCTGTGCTGGCCCATACTCCTACTGCAGCCCAGTTTCACCCAGTATATTCAAAAAGTGAGTGTATTGGCTCTCCCTTTTGTTTAACAGGTCTATTCCTTCATCAGACATGCAGTAGAGAAAGCTCTCCTTTTATCCCTACTCTTTTTTTTTTTTTTTTTCTTCTATCATGTTCACAGGAGAACTTATCTAACCAGCTCTCCTCCCCCCAGTATAAATTAGAGGGCACATGCTGCTGGATAACCAGGCAGAGCAGCCAAAAAAAAAAAACCCACCCCTTTCCCACCCGTCGCAGCAGGCATGGGCTGGATGCTGTGCAGTCAGTAACTCCAGCGGTCTCCCTCTGACCTGTGGGCACTGCCGGCTAAAACTTCAGCCCAAAGCAATAGCACGGTAGAGCGGTCCATCCACCCAAATTTTCAGGTGTCTATCTCGGCTGGCTGCCTTCCACGTGAGCAGCATGAGGAGAGGAGGAGGAAGAGCAGGTCCTGAGATGCTCATGGGTGGTACCACCTCGGTGCTAGTGTTGCCCAACCCTACTGCGTGACCAGAGCTGCTTCCTGGGGTGCCTCGCTGCTCTGCTGCCGCCCGCGTTCCAAGGTGTTTGCCTATGGCATGTCCACACCCCAGCAATGAGTCCTGCTCCCACACGAGCCGCTGCTCACTGTGCGCCTGCAGCAGCCTCCCTGGGAGCAGCTCAGACGCTCTTGTTCGCCTGGATTGGTTTATTTATTGCCACCATTAATTAATTTTGTTTGGGTAGGAAGGACAAGTCCCCCGAGACTGTCTGTGCGCTGGAGACCATTACTGCATTGGTGTCTGAAAGCTTCAGCATACAAAACCCCCTCGCTGCTGTCAGTCTGGCACAATTAATCAACCAGCACTGTTCGGAAGCTGCAGTCCAGTGTGTCTCTATTGTATAAGGAGCCCTTTTACTTAAAGGGGCTCGGCTCAGAGGCATGCCTGCTGCTAGGACCCCAAAGCTACACCAAATACCCCATCTTTTCCATGCAATGCCTGGGCGTTGCGTGGAAAGGCCACCCATCTCTCCAGGTGGTACTCATGGGCTCCTGCCTCCTTCCTGATGGAGGACCCCAAGACAGGAGCTACTGCTCCCGCTGTCTGCTGTGTGATGGCTACTGGGGCTGTAAGCTTATCTGGAAAGCCAAAGTGGAAGCTTGTGATGGTCCCTCTTGACTTGGCCTAAATTCAGCCTCTGTATCCTTTTTATAAGAGCAAAAGAGAACAACCCTTGCTTTTTCCAGGCTGTCCCACCATCTTGGCACACACAGCTGGTCCTGGAACACAACAGAAAGTGAACAGGAGCAGGAGCTGGTTGGTTTTATATGCTATCAGGAGCACATTTCTCAGTAATACAGTGACCTAATCTCACTCTTATTGATTTTGAGCTATATATATATACACACACACACACATACACAGGGAGAGACACACACTGCTGAAAATACAAAATCCTGAACTCCTAGAAGGGCAAAAATTATTTCCTCCAGGTTTGTTTTCAAGCCCAGGGAAACAAAGGAGCAGGCAGAAGGCCTCACTCAGTTCCTGGTGGGTCTATGAAATGGGTCCCCAGCCCCAGCAGCCCTGCAGGAGCATTGATATATGTTGTATTTAAGTAGATGCTTCTTCCCAGCCCCAGGGCTGGAGGTATCCAGCTGCTGAAGCACATTGCTCTCTGATGTTACTGCTTCCCTCCTGGGAATATGCAAAGTGGGAAGAGAAAAACCCCAGCGAATTAGGCAGAGCAGTTTATCCGACAGGCCAGCGCTCTCCTGGATAAAGGAACAAACAGTTTGTCTCGTGGTCAGGGTGACAGTTTGCCACCAAAGAAGAACAGGGAGAAGTTAATTAAACTCTAAAGAAGCCATTTATTAGAAAAGGAAAGTAAGACATGCCTTTTCTTCAATACTGGAGAAAGGTTCATTACAGAGGGAAACCATTCTTTGGCAGTTAATAAACTCTTTTCTACCACCTGGCTTTGAAGAATGGCTAATGGAGTGTCTATGGCTCATTTTAATGTGCAGTTCTGCAAGGTGTCCATGGCCCATTGGCTAAAACTGCCTAGAAAACAGCTGCCTGAAAACTAGGGAACTGGAGAGCTTGGCAGGTCCATAACCGAAGGCAGAGACTTTGGAGCATCGCTTTCCATTTGCCCTGCGTACACAACTGCCGTGAAGTCCCTACCGTGCTCCGTTCCTGCTGGGGCGTGCTGGTGGGTGCTCTTGTCACCGGCCAGAAAGGACCTTTCTCTGTCCGTGCCTACACCAAGAGCCTGGAGTTGCACGCAGACCAGGAGCCCTTGTCGGGTGGGCTACCAGCTGGAGCACATCTGGAATGCTTATCCAGATGTGCTGACAGTTTATCTGACAGGCCAGTGCTCTCCTGGATAAAGGAACAAACAGTTTGTCTCGTGGTCAGGGTGACACTTTGCCATCAAAGAAGATCAGGGAGAGTTAGCTAAACTCTAAAGAAGCCATTTATTAGAAAAGGAAAGTAAGACAAGGGCTTATGTCTTACCTGGCTTCCACACCTGGAATGCTTATCCAGATGTGGTGGCAGGGCCAGCCTTTTCTGGCTGAGGGCTGGCACTTTAAAAAAATTCATTGCCACTGGATATGTTTGAAAAACAAAACACCCAACCAAACAGAATTTTGAATTACACAGACCCAGCTTACAGAACTGGGCACTCAAACAGCAACTCTAAAGCCCCACTATCTCCTTACTGAGAAATCTTACTGAGTCTCTGTTTGCTCCCAGCTGCATTCTGTTTGCCCCAATAACTCCCTCCCTCTGGGGCAGGAAAAGAAAACCCTCTTCTTTACCTCCCTCTGAAAGGACCCACTTTTACAGAGGAGCTGGTAAATACCAGAGTTACAACTCCAGAGAAGACTTCACAAGCAATGGAAAAGGCTATTTATTTTAAAGAGGCCTTCTCTTATTTCAGGTTATGTTAGCTATGCTAAAATTCAACCACCTTATTACCTATGAAGCCAGTATTTGTGGAGCTAGACGTGACCGTTTCCCACCTGCACCTTGCTCCTCTGCGGAAGATGCTGCCTTGAGAAGATGCTTATGCACTTGCTTACGATATAGCATCGACATGCATTTCACTGTGCATCAATCCAGCTGCATCTCCCTGAATGTGGGGAGTCCAAGTCAGCCAGGGGGAAAAAAAAATGAAATAACATTTTCTGGCAATGCTGAGTTAATACTAAAAAGATTAAAATACAGCCAACCTCCAAGAATGGGAAAAGGACCTTATGATACTTAGTGAGTGGATAATAAAACGGCAGATGAAATTCAAGGCTGCTAAATGAAAACAATGCACAGGGGAAAAATCATTCTAACTTTACACATACAGCGATGGGCTCTGAACCGGCTGTTACTGCTCAGGAAGGAGATCTGAGAGTTATGCTAGAAATATCGATCAAAATGACAGTTCATGCTCTATAGTAGTCCAAAACCCAAATATAATGATAGGAATTACAGGGAGGTAAGAGAGAGTGAAATGGGGAATATTACTATGCTGCTTAATGAATGCCTGGCATATCCCACCTTGAATAATTTGTGAGGAGATCTGGTTTTCCCCTCCCAAAAAGTGGATGGAAAGAAGCCTAGAAAATCATCCACTGAAGGCAAGGATTGATAAAGGTGGGGCCAGATAGGAAGTCACGTGTATCATAAAGCTGAAGAATTAATTGGCAATGATTGCTCAGGTCAAGAAACAATTGGATGTTGGGAGCAGGGAACATCTAGAGAAGTTCTAAGAGAGGCAAAGGCGAACCCTTTACCCAGCACCCGGTTAAAAAGTAGGACTCGCTGCCGTGGGAAACTACAGGCGCTGCAAGCTTACATAGGCTGGGAAAGTGGTTAGGTATTTTCACAGAAAAAAAGTGATGCTACGTGTGATGAAACGGTTGTTTCTCCCTATCCTGGTGCAGGGCGGCTGCCTGGTTTGACAAACAAACGGAGCTTTGCCGGTGGCTTGCTAGGATCCACCCTGTGCCACTGGCAGGAACCAGTGGCCCTGGCCAGCTGGTGGCTTCAGCTTTCTGCCCTTTCCACCTCCATCCAGACCTGCTGAGCTCCCTTCAGAGGCTTCTGAGCAGACTGGCGCGCTCCCAAACGCCATCTCTGAAACGACTTAATTTGGCCAAGCACGAATTCAATTCAGTTGTTATCTTTACTGCGAGCGTTTCAAGAGCATGCTGAAGGCGTCCGTGGTGTTTTCCCTCTATCGCAAATACATCGGGAGCACCCCGCAGCCTGCCTGGCTACCTGCCCTCTCCCCCCAGGGTACGGGGGATCTGGGGCTCCTTCCCCCCCGCAGAGTGGGGGCAAGCAGAGCCCGGGCAGACTTTTGCAGACGCGCTCGTCCTCTGACCTGGGAGGCGACGCTTCATGCCTCGGCGGAGTCCGGCTGCCGGAAATAATCTGCCCGATGGTCCACTTTATGGCCAGGCAGACAGGCTGAAATTCACGGCCACCACTTACCAAAGAATAATGAAACATTTCCTGAGACGGCAATAAATATCTCCTGTCATGACAACACTTACCCGTGCCTCTTCGATCCAGGAAAATGGTTTAAAACTCAGCAAAGTGGGATTTTTTTTTAATGCCTCCCTACTTGGTTGCAGTTGTCCTGGCTGCTGCCGGTCGGGGCGGCGGGGGGAGCAGCGTGATGTGGTTCACGGCTCCCTGCGGATCTTCAACTCTGGCCCAAAAGTGGGTGCTGGGGGGTAAGCTTCTTTCTGGGCTGGCCCTATGGGCCGAGTAGCTGTCCACCATCCTCCTCCTCCTCCCATCTGGGGCCTTCACCAAATGCCCCTGACGCTGATTAAAACAACATGAGTGAGTAGCTTATCGGTTACAAGGGATCAATAACCCCGGGCTTGTATTCTTCGGTCTAAGAAAGTCTGAATAACGTGGGGCAGGGGGGGATCCGAAGAGTCATCGCCGATCGATAGCTCTCCCCGTGCGAGCATGCAGTGGGTCAGTGGGTGAGGGTCATTTATCAAGGCCACCCTCTCCCTCCCTCCCTGCCTCCCCAGCGCTGCCCCGCATTGTCCTCAGCGGCTGCAAGGAATCCGTCCCCGTAACGCAGAGCGAAGCTCCCGCCCGCGATGCCTCCGAATGGCATCAGGTCCAATTAGCGGCGCTTAATGAAAAACGAGCGCGCCGGACGGATGCGTGCAGGGTGTCGAGGAAGCAAAGCTGCATTTGAAAGACGTCCTTGAGTCGGGAGGATGACCAGGAGGAGAACCCCTTCTCCCGAGGCTGATGGAAAGGGAGACGTTTGCAGCTGCTGTCACCTACCAAGGGGCTTCATTCTGGTCCAGAGCAGCTATTTCCCACTGCGAGGAGAGGCTGATGGCATGGTTTGTGCCAGGGTCTGCTGGAAATTCGCTGCATGCTCAACACAGCCCGCTTGGCTCCTTCCTCCCGGGAGGGTTTTCCAGCAGTGGGGGTGCACAGTGTGGCTTCTTGGTGTCAGGCTGACACATATTGCAAATAAAAGCCACCAACTAGGAAAAATTATCTCCGAGGGCCTCCGGGCCATAACATGAAGCTCCGGGGAGCCCAGCCAAATGCGGTCGAGTCCTCTTTAGGCTGACTATAGTGGATGCAAGCCAGTCTGCACTGGTTTCCCCAAAGGGCTGGGCTCCCTCCAGTCCACAAAGACAGAATTGCCACAGCCAGGAGAAAGCTCCATCAGCGCCTGCCACGCCAGGGACTCATCCTGCCTCTCCCCACGCTGAGGATAACCAGCCCTCCACAGCACACAGCCGCGGCACGGTGGCTACACCCAATGCCCCAGTGCACAGGGCAAGGGCAAAACCAGGAGGAGATGGGGATGCACCAGGCTGGGCCAGGGTCAGCACAGGGCTGGAGGAGTTTGTGCCACCGCTGAGCTGGACGAGAGACTAGGGACGGCCATCCCAGGAAGAAATGCTCTTAGCAGCCCTGGCCGCAGAGGGAAAAGGAAACGCTTGGTAGCAGGAGAAAAGCTGATGGTGGACAAAGCGTAGGGAAACAATGGATTTTTAAAACCCAGCCAGTGAATCAGTCTCATCGCTGCGGTCACTTGAAAACAGATCAGCAGAAATAAAGTGGGTTTAAATCTACAGTGGCTTGGGGAAGCCTGAGCGGTAAAATGAAGCTGGCAGCATGACGACTTGCTTGTGAGCTGTTTGTGGTGCAGCCCGTGAGCCCATGGGAAGCGTGGCAGAAGTCCGCTCCATGGCACGTCTAACGTGCAGCAGAGCTGCGCTATGCACCACGCAGCGATGCCCAGCACAACAGGCAACCTCCCAGCACAGCCTAGACCCTAACATTTCAGTCCCCCACATCTTCCTGCCTTCCTCGGAGACCGTAACAACTACAGGCAGCACAAGATGAGGGATGGGAACACGCAGCAGGGAGCGATGGGGAAGAAGGAGACATCAGATGGCAGCAACCAACAGAGAAGATTGACTTAATGGGATCAGCGTTCATTTTGTCCTTATTATCAGCACCTTGGGAGGATGGCTTCTCTAATTAATTCCTTTGGTCTCTAAAGCATGCAGCTGAGGCTTGTGTCCCATCAGCAAGTGCTTGTAGGTTGGGGCAGGCAGAGAAGCATGGAGGTCCCTATGCAGCTGCTCACTTCCAGGTATCTTTCCATAAACCTCTTCTCAAGCAGTTTAGCCCTCCTTTGGAGGAAAGAAAGGGCTCAGTGGGTTTTAATAACTCAAAGAGTGAGGGCTTTTCTTCCTGATGTTGTTATGGTGGGGTTTTTTTGTTTGGTTTTTTTGTTTTGTTTTTTTCTTTGATCTAAACCCGATTAACTTTCTGCATTTCTCTCTTTTAGCTGATGCAATGGTGAACACTGGGTGTTTCAGTCCTTCTGGAGCAGAAAACTTGCCATTTTTAACCATTTCCTTTCAAAAGTTATCTAGAAATGTCCCCACAGCTAGAGGTTGGCCTGACGATACTGTCCACTATGTTGCAGGACCTTGGAATGATGCTGCGTTGCATGTCTTGTGTTAGGCTAGCTGGCCTGCTCTCCCTTGCAATGGCTATGGGTTTTGTTAATTCCTGGGTTGGTGCCTGAATTTGCTGCGTCTTTTTAGTCTGAAGTGTTTCCGTATGATCTAACAGGAGATAGCCAAGGTGTGTGTCCAGGAGAGAACTCCTTTAGGCCACTCAGAAATGGCAGAATAATAATTTCTCCCCAGAAAAAGGGAAGAATAAGAAGCCTGGTGCTAACCACAAGTGGGAAGGCACTGCAGCTGAAAAATCCTCATATGGCAGAGATTTCAGCTCGTTACAGAACTACTTCAGTCAGCTGCAAGTTCCTGAATTGTGATGATATTTTTCAAGCAGTGGGGTGATGTGATGTTGTTTTCTTAAGCTGTTCATTAGTGGTGTAAATAACAGTGGGTCATCAGGTATCCTTTCCCATCCATAAGCTCATACTGCTTTTAATATCCTTTCTTAAAAAAGGAAGACGGACGGTCCAGTGTCACTCATGAGAGAAGGCACTTTTGCAAGACAGGTGTTTGTTCCATGACCTCAGCCACCATAAAAGCTCCTCTCAAAGTCTCTTTATTCCTTCCTGCCCGCTTCAGGGGTAGGTTGCCCCTCTGCAAGGAGATAAGGTGAAAGATCCACCCTGGCTGCCACCTCCTGGGAGGGGGCTTTCCTCACCGCTGTGGGTCAGCCTCTCATGGACTCCCTCCTGCCCACAGGAGCAAAGGGAGAGGTGTTTCCTCAGCCGTGGCTTTTCCAGTTGTTCCCTTTGTGCCATTTCCTGACCGATGGTGGTCTCTTCCCCTTATAAATGGATATTCTGATCCAAGCCTAAAATGCTGCTTTTCCCACCCAGCCCTGCTGCCCTTCATGCCGGGTGCCAGCTGTAGTAGGAGGTCACATTGCAACACAGCTGGTGTAGGAACTTCTGCTGTGGCTTGGCTAATGAGAGCCTAACTCTATCACTAGAATGTACCACAGGTTAATTAGAGGTGCCTTTTATTTTCAGTTGAAATGTGTTCCCTGCTGTTTTGCTGCTTGCCCTGAGCCAGCACAGCAGTGGTGCACGCAGGAGTGAGTGGTCTGCAGGAGCTCGCGGTGGGTCCCAGCCTTCTTCCCCCAAAATTTCTGCTTCTGGGCTGCCCCTGGGACACCCGAAGAGCTGAGCTGGCTCCCCACGTACAGAAGATGCCCTCGCAATAAATTTGTGGCAGGTTGGCCCCTATGGAGCCAAAAGAGCCCCGCTGGTCCCATGGGGAGGAGGTCATGGGGCCTTCCTCAGGTTGGTGGCACTAGCAAGTTCCACTAGGTTTTTTTGGTCATTGGTTATTGATGTTTTTGTGTGCCTACCCCGATGCCTAGACAAGCATGGTGTTGTGGACATGTGTTGTCCCAACCTCTTTCAAGAAGGGCTTTTCAGAAATATCTCCCGGGATGTCAGTGGTGGGAGGATAACCTTGGAAAAGCAGTTGGGGAGGTGTGCATTTCACCAAGGCTTGTGATGCAAACCCTAACTCAGTGAGGGGCTTGCTGGACAAGATGTTACAGGCTGTTTTTGGCTTTCTAAGTGGGGCAAAGCCAGAGTTTCCCCACTCTTCATGCCCTGGTGTAAATGGTGCAAGGATCAGGTCCTGCTAGGTTTTGAAGTAGCATCAGCAGAGGTCAGATGTATATGGCAAGAGGGTCACTGAGGATGACAAAGATGGTCCTGGGGGGACTAGAAGAGAGCTACAGCTAAACCTTCAGGGTCCTGAGACGGCAATAAACCCTTCAGCTGTGGTGCCCTGGAAGGCACCAGGACATAGCCCAGCGCAGAGCCAGCACCATGGGAGAGCATCCCAAGGCAGCCTGGGGTATCAGGTGGGATGCCCAGGGACTAGCAGCCACCTGAGGGACCAGCTGAGGTAATGCCAGGCACAGTTGCAGGGACAACAGCCAGATGGGAAAGCTCTGGGGCTCCTTCGGCAGTCTCCTCCTCTGTCACTTAAAGAAGTGCATAATAATGTATTTATTGAAATTCGTTGTGTCATGCCATGAACTGGAAGCAGCAGATACACAGCAGCTCAGGTAGACTTGAAAAAAAAAAGCAACACATGGAAGTGTTTGGAAAAAATTCTGCTGAAAGGAGAAAATAAATATAAATGTGTGTGTGTATATGTATATATAGTGTATCAGCTCTGCCAAAACTGTGGTCTCCCTTGCTTCTCCAAAGAGAAGGGGAAGAAGACCCACAGCACACCTGGCAGGTAACACGAAGGTAATGCAACACTCTATTTTGGGGGGGGGGCAAAGCATTGCCATCGTGAAGAGTTAAGCTGAACCTGCAACCGTGTTGCCAAAGACTAGAGCCGGACAGGCACTTACAGGATGCATAGACGTTAGCGGAGCAGGGGGAATGGACCGCTTGGCCCCCTATTCCCTGGTAACGAAGTCCTGCTTATTTATAGAAGCATATTATGGGCAGAAGCTGATGTCTGCGCCTCTTCCTCATGGGGGGACAAATGCACATGGAGACCCACGCAAGCCTTGGAGCACAGTTTAGGGCAGCATTGATCAGATTTTGTCTAGCTGCTCCTCTCGCCGCTTCTGCCGGCAAGGCTTTGCTTCCGTTTCCCAGTTGTGCGATGGGGGTTCTTTTCGCTTCCCGGTTTCTTTGGGTGGGTTTGCAATGACGTGAGAGACGCTCGAGTTGTGTAAGGAGGTGGGAAGCAAGGCAATAAAATCAAATAGCATCATCTTGTGATACAGTCACCTACCTCATTCTTAGACCAGGAAGCATTAGCTTCAAAATAATTTTTTATGTCCTTCTAGGGTGCAGGAGTGTTCTTTTATATTTACTCATTTCCTTCTTGTCTCCTAAGCGACACGCTGGCAGGCATACGATGAACCTCGGCCCCGGTCCAGATGCACGTGCTTACATCTCGAGTGTGTAAAGTAATCCACAGGTGTTGATGGGATTGCTAAAGGCTTGGCGTTAACGATGGCCTTAAGTGAGCGTTCAGCCTGAGATCCTCTTCATCGTGCAGAAGTGGTCACGGAGCAGCTTGTGCAAGCCAATGCTAGCCCACGGATCATCTCAAATGGTCACTCGAGCTGTTTGTTATTCCTTATTGATGGCGTGTGACTGATCACCAAAATTACCCTCTGTTGCTTCTGTGCTTTGATTAGATTCCTGCAACTTTGGAAGAAGTGGGATAATAAATAACAAATCATGAGGAGTGAATAACAAGTGCCTCTGTGCTGAGGGGTCCTTCTTTGCATGCCAAACGGGGATTTATCTTGCTTTCCTCTGCCTGCTATTTTTTTCATTAGTGCAATGAGGTTTAGGTGTGTGGGGTTTGGTTTTTTTTGGTTTTTTTTGTTTTTTGTTTTTTTTTTTCCCCAGCTGTAGCTCAGGTCCTGCTGAAGCAAAGGGCTGTTTGCAACCTGACCGTGCATTAGCCAGGGGAGCTGGCAGCATTTGGCCAGCTCTGAATCTGCTGAAAAGTCTTTAGAGACTTAGAAAAAAAAAAAATTAAATAAAGCTTGGGGGAGAGGAACGCAACCCTAATGCTTTTCATTCCAGCAACTTTCTGCCACCAGTTAAATAGAGAATCAAATACGATCAGCCAGGTAGAGAAATGAAATAAAAGACTGGGTTTGCTTGACATTGCCGCTTGCTTTGGCTGCGTTTTTCTCCCAGCGCACATGGGCTGCCACCGCTGACATAACGTTGGCCATGTCAGCAAAGGCTAGGAATATTTTTGTTTTGTTTTGTTTTCATCTGGTGCTCTCTGCCTGCTGCTGTCAGCCACTTGGACAGAGTCACCTCCCCGTGTCGCCTCTTCTTCGGTGTCCTTTGAAAGCCGGCAGCGTCACCTTTTCAAAAGCGAGCACAAAGCTAAAGCTTTTCTACAGCTTTGCTGGAACGCTGTGGAAACATGGCAGTAAAGGTAAAGTCGAGTAGGCAGGGAGATAAATTGCCTTCGCAAAAA
>VZTL01074201.1:94841-133040 GCA_013400535.1 Scopus umbretta | reverse complement strand
AAAAAAAAAAAAAAAAAAATCCCTTCTCTGGGTGGATGGGAAAGGTATTTTCCCCCCAGTTTTTCCTCATCCATGCTGGCTGCTGTGCTCATAGGAGAGGTAGCTTTCTGCGGAGAGGTCCTTGTGGAGCACGTTCCTGGTCCCTGCGATGCCAGCAGGAGCTTTGTTGTCAGCATCCATCGGGGCTGGGATGCCACGCCGGGGTTTCGGTGCGGCTACAACCAGATGTGCCTTTCTACCGCCGTTCTGCAGCGCTGAGCATGGCACAAGTGTTTGCAAGGGCGAGGCTGGAGGTACCAGCGATCCTTGTGCAGGCAGCTCCAGGAAAGCCAAAACCATCCCCGGCCCCTTTCCTACCAGCAGTGAGTTAAAGTGCCGGCGAAACCAGGCTCTTGCTCCCGGCTCTGTGCACTATAAGTGTTGCAGACTTCTTTTCCCTCTCATTTTATTTTTTTTCCTCCTTATTTTCCCAAAGGACTTCTGCTTTTGAAATACTCTGTTGATTTTTTGATCTCCTCTACTTTTGAAAAGGCCGCCAGGAAGGTCTTGTCAGCAATTTAACAGGGAGATAAAAGAAGAAGGAGAAGGGGATTGTTAACAGAGGGATAGCGCCTGACATCTGGACGGGGCTAATGCGTGATAAGACCGGGAGGGTTGTAGGCAAATCTGCTGTGCTTGATCTCTCGCCAAGGCAGGGCTCGGACTCGAAGGCTTTAAAGCACGCCCGTGTGGACGGAGCCCAGCTTGCCCAAATCCCCGGTGATGCCTGCAAATCGGGTATGTGGAGGCCTGGGGTCCCTGCTCGGATACTTGCTGAAGTTAAAAGTCTTTTGGTTGACGTCAAAGGGATGTAAGCCCAGATTACCTGCCCTGTCCGTTTTGACTGGGGGAGAGAAAAAACAAACAAAAAAAAGGAAGCTGCTGCTTCAAACCTGAGTTTCCAGGAGATGGAGGATGCTGGTAGGATGTGAAGTTAGCAGCCAGGAGTTTGGGGGTGCTGATGCCCTTCCAGAAAGCTTTGTCCTACATAGAGCTCCTGGGCGATCCACCTGAACCCGTACGTGGAGGTGGTTGGAGAGGGCACTAGGAAGACCAATCACCGGCTTGTTAGTTATTGAGCTTGTTAATTATTTGGTTTATCTTGGTGCTTTTCCATTCCTCCAATGACTTTGAGCTGGAGTAGCTGGTTTTCAGTAAAAACCAGGCAAGCGAATAGGCGATATGGGTAGATGCTGGCTTGAGATTCCTCTGGGGCTTCAAACACCCTTTGGCTCTGGTGGAATTGACAGCTAGTGCTTTAACAGACTGGTTTTGTGGTAATCACATCCATCGCCTTGTCTCCAACCTGTGCATGGACCTGGTGGGATAGCTCTGAATCTGGGCTTGGTTTTGCCGCTTGGGCCCCATTTCTGACTTCAGCTGGCCTCCTTCTGCAAAGTTTTGCTCTGCGCTGGAGAAAAACACAATGCCAAAAGCTCGGCATTTGGGGAAGGACTTTTCCCATGAGTGCAGAAGTCCATGCACGAGGAGGGGTTCTGGCAAAGAAATGGATGTTGAATGCGCACTACCTTCCTTTTTTTGGTCCATAGCTAGGAAACAAGAGACAGGTTATTTGGTTTTTTTAAGGGCAAAGAAGGCAGTGGTTAGCCATGGAAATAATTTTTGGCCACTGCCTGCATTAGAGAGAACTCTCCATGAGAGATGCTGGCTTAGGCGCTGCTTTCTCTCCATCCACAGGTGAGAACAACTTCAAAACTTAAATCCAATATATAAAAGCAGAGAGGGAAGGAAATGTTTAATTGTCCTGACTCTGCTGCAGGCTGATAAGCTCACATTGATTTTTCTGTTGCGAAGTCTCCAGAGTGTACGTGTTGGTGTGTGTGCATGTACGTGCGTGAATGTTTCTCGCTCCTTGGGTATTTCTAATCTCCCCTTGCGTGGCGAGAGCTCGACGCTTCCTCCAGAAAATGGCCATTTACAGAACAAGTTCTAATTCGCCCCCTCTCCTCCTTTTCATCCTTTCTATTGGCTTCCTACAAACTTTCTACCAGTGTGGGGAGAGAGGTCTCAGGAAAGATGCCCCTTCACCAACGCATATTCCTCAACCTGAAGCTCAAAGGCAGATTCACCACATCATTTGAAACCATCCTGTCCAAGGGTCTAATCCCTGCCTATTTCTGCTTGTAAATACAGAGGGAATAACACAAATAAAGGCAGTACCCAACTGGGGCTTTACTAATAGTTTGAGCTATTTCGTACAGGAAAAATGTCTAGTTAACTCTGTATCTATTTATTTTGAGGGTTTGTTGGAAAGGAAAATAAATGAATGCAGCAAGAAAGGATGGTCCAGCAAGTTTTCTAGCTTATCTCTGAAGCCTACAAGCTCCAGAAGTTTTGGATGTCTAGCTGGAACCTGTCTGTTTATCTCAACCCACTGAGATTTCCCCCCCACCCCCAGTGCTAATTACAAAAAATTGGTTTGTCTGTAGCGATGGAGCAATGTTCAGAGGAACCAAAAAGGAGACAAGCAGTGTTCAGATGGGGGGGGTAGGAAAAAGAGAAAACACCAACCTCCCTGGAGATGTAATAGGCTTAGTAGGTCTGCTTGACACATGTCGGATAAAATAAAAAAAAGACCCACAACAATGTTTATAAGAAGATTAGCTTGAACATGGTGAAATTTCTCTAGGGACTGTCCACGGCTGAAGCTCAAACCAACAACTCCCAGGGCCTTATCAGAGTAATGAATTTCTACCACTTTGGGCCATTAAAAATCCTTCCCCCCAGTCCCTGTCCCCACCCAAAGCATCTTTGATTTGGGGCACATCTGCTAGGGATGGTTCAATTTGTGCTGTCCCCCTCCTCGGTGGGATGGAGGTGCGGCATTGGGAGTTAACTTGCTGGAAATAACGTGATGTGACTATCTAATTTGTGGCTGCCACCCCTCCGGAAAAAAGACCTGTCTCTGGGCAGCAGATTATCCTCGGGCTTATTACGATATTGTTCCAAAACAAATCCCCCAGGCTCCTGCCTGTAATCACTTTTACATACGTGTAGGCAAATGTCTCCCCGTCCATGCTCGCCACGTCGCAGGTGGAGATGGAGCCAGAGCTGCGTTACGGTGGGGAGAAGGGAGACGGTGAAAACCGCTTGCATGGGCAGCGGCTGGTAACCAGGGGTACTAACCACTGGTTAAGTTTCAGTCAGAATTAGGGCTGGGTTTCATTTTCATAAAAGCCAGTGGACGTGGCTTGGGGGTTTTGGGGTTGTTTTTTGGAGTTGCCTTTAGGAAAGCAACTAAACAGCAAACATAGAGACCAACCTTGAAAAATTCCGTCTTCAATTCTCAGCAGATGTGAGTGTATGGGAGGGCAAAGAAGTTAACCCACACTCCCCTTGGCTATTTTTGCCCCGTCCAGTGGTGCCACGGAGCCGCTCCAGTGTTTTCAGGGTTGGTCCCTGTAAGCCTTGCCTTGCCGATATCCCGGGTCTGCATGCTGCAGCGCTCCTTCTGCCACTGCTCTTTCTGTGAGTGCTCTTCTGCTAAAAGCCATAATTATTGTGTTTTTAACCCACATACTTTGGTGAATCAGAACAAACACGCTACCGAATGCAACAGCAAAGCGGCTCTTTTATATCCCCTGAATGGTGGGAAGCACTGAAGACGGCACCAACACCAAAAGCAAGATTCTCACTAGTGAGAACCAGTCTTTAGACTGTTTGGGGATCTGTTTGGGGATATTTTGGCAATACCTCTGGGGGTGCGTGTCAGGGGGCTGGCGGGGGCAGTGGGGGATCTGTGGCACATAGCTGTGAGTTATTTCCAAGATGCGGGGCAGTGATGTTTGTGGGGTATCAGGTGAGCAGCTTGTGATATTTGGGGTGTTTTGGGTATACAGAGGGCACACTTGTGGTACTGGGGGAATTTGGGTGGGTTTTGTGATATCTGGGCATTCAAATTTGAAGGTCTGAAAGAGCTTGAGGTTTTGGGGGCAGTTGTTCTCCCTGGGTTTTTTTGGACCCCTTGAGGTGGCTTCAAGAAGTCCAACGCTGCTGCCTATTTTCAAAACCATCAATGGCCAGCTCCAGCTGGGTTTATTTATTCTGGTGCATCAAAATGCATCTGCCTGTTGTGCTGTTATTAGCTGGCTGTGGCAACATGCAAGCTCTCGATTAGCGACTGCTTCCCAGTGACCCAGGAGGGGCTTGGTGCTTCACTGAGACAAGACACGCAGCCTCAAGAGCCTGTGTTTTGAACTGCCTGCGTGACCAACGCGGCCAGAAGTTATCTAGAGACAACTCGGTGTTTTTCCAGTCTATGAAATGCGAGGATCCAGTCTGGAGCAGCTGGCAGGGGAAGGAGCCCATGCCAGCAGCTAGCGCTTGCATCGCCAAACCTGTGCTCACCCCAGTGTGGTTTGGCACGCTTGCCCATCCCTGGCAACCTGCTCCGCCAGGATTACAAGTGATTAAGCCGGTGTGAAAGCACAGCGACCCTCCCTTGTCACGCAGAGGCATGAGTGAAGGCGTGGGACCCCCCTTGGCCCTCCTTCCCACCCCTTCCCCTGTTCTCCTGGGCATCCAAGGGTACGAGGTTCCTGTTGGCCCTACAGACTCATATGGGAAGGGCCGTGCCAAGGGCTCGGGAGCAGCCCTTGCTTTAAAAATCGCTTTTGCAAGAATTTGCTATGGCAAAATTGCCCTTGCTACAGCAGACATCCTCCTGGGGTTTGCATGGCGCGCTACAAGAAACTCCCCAAGTGCTGGGAGATCTTTGCCTCCTTTCCATGAGTTATGATCATCCTCTCTTTTGTCATCCCCCTGCTCCACCGTGGTGAGGAAATTATTTATTTGGGAGGGGAGGGGCTGTAAAGGGAGATGGATTATGCATTTGTGGTTTAAATACATGGAAAAGGGAGGAAAAGACTCTTCTTCCTTCTCCCCCCCACCCCATCTCCCTTGGTGGGCTGGGCGCTACATCCTGTATTTTTCATCCAAATGGAATAGTTTATTTTTATCTTTTTAGACAAATAAGCATTAAAAGTTACAAGATGGATCGCCTGCATGCAGATCTTCAAGGGCTGGAGGGGAAGGCTGCGGGGAATATTGCCACAGAGAGGAGGCTGAAGGAATAAGTCAGTAATATGTGTGGAACTGAAAGGTGGCTGGACCATTCATTCCCATTATGAAGAGGTGCACTGCCATTAATAATCATTTTAACAAGAGCTGGCCTGAGCTAGCAGGTCTGGGCTACATTTCTGGAGAGAGAATTTTTATTTAATAAAAAAAAAAAAAAAACAACCTTGCATACAAATTAAAAGGTACAGCGGGCTCACTTCTCCTACCTGGTATTTATTATTGCTTCACCTCCCTTGAAATAGGAACATTTATTTGGCTAACACATATTAAAAGGGCTGTGCGTGCTGTATTTCCTTTCCTACAGCACTCGAAACCCAGAATACTTTGACTGCAAGCTCCAAAAGTGCTGGTGCCTGAGCAGGTGTAACCTTTCCAAGGAGGAAAGGACCACCTCACCCGGATGAAAGCATCTAACCATCAGAAATCTCCTGTTTCTAAGGGGCGTTGTACAAATCTCGGAGGCTGCACAGTAAGGCTGGAGTTTGCCAAAACTTCTGATTTTGCTCAGGTTCGTTTCTGTAGCTCTGCCTTGTCTGGAAAATGAGCGGAGTGCAGGCTCAGGAGACGGAGCGTTGCTGAGGATTTTACCCATAAAACCACATCTTTTAAAATAGATAATGCGTTCCTTTTTAAAGGAATAAATGAGTAAAAACCTTTGGGTCTTCTATGAAGCAGCCATCGGGAAGAAAGCTCTCAATCTTGGCAAACAGGGAAAGTAGCTGTTAACCAGGCACTCCTTGTCTACTTTATTTTTTAGGGAAAAAAGCAGGAAGGTGGAGCCAAACCTGAGACAGGGGCATTTGGGCTGCAGGCTGGGAGCTAACCGAAGCCCACCAATACAATCCCTGCTCCGGCTATGTTGCCCGAGGCTGTGGGGATGGAGGCAGGAGGAAGCACAGGAGGTCCTTCTGCTCTCACATGTGCCAAAAGCAACCATGCACCCAAATATAAGCACCTTTATCACGGTGTACCAGTATTTGCGTCTACACGTGCCAAGGCAGGTATGCGGGACAGGGGACATACAACCAGCTACGCATGAAGCAGGTCCTACTCATGGGTGGTGGGTTGTGGCACCCTGAAGTGCCACCAGAAAAAGGTCAAAAGGGCAGAGAGGTTGGGCAATGCGAAGCTAAGGTGTTCGTTTAGACCTGAAGGTCATGGCTGAGATACCTCTGTCAATGAGGAAAGGACAGGCAAACTCTGGAGAAGGACTGTCCCAGGGAACTTCTCATGCCACAGTGGTGTCAGAGTGGTCTCATGGCACCTGATATGGCATCCTGCAGGTCGAGATGCTCTACAGGTGGGCTCTTCTCTGTAGACAGACCTATTGCTACATTAGGGTACTTGGATTTGGACACAGTTAAGGTCTGGGAGGTCTGCAGGGCATCCCGGTTTGTTTTATGCTGCTGGTGGTATGATCGCAAAGTGAACTTAGCCAGTTTGTCCTCAGGAAATTGTTGGGGTTTTTTTTAATTAATACAAAAAAAAAAAAAAAAAAGTGAGAACACAATATCAGCTGGGCTCCCGCTACGTCTGACACCTTCATCTTCACCTCCTGATGCTGCTTGGCCAGACTGTCTGGTAAACATATTTGATGTTTTCTTCTCTAGATGGGCTGGGATAATTGATGCTCGCCTACTGCTAAGCGCAGGGTACCACACTCCCTGGGAAGGCAGGCCACATCCCGGAGTACCCTGGGGCTACTGGGAGCTGCTTCACCAGTAGCAAACCCCTTATTTTGAGTAAATAAGTCTCTCTTCCCAGTGACACATCTTGTTTCCCTCCTTGGACCTGGTTATTCAAGTGTTGGGCTTTCAGAGGTGACTCGCCGTTGCAAGGACACTGTTTCTGACTGAAGAGATGGGGGTTTTGGGTAGTGCCAAGCAGCTGTTCTTTGGAAGTGAAGGTGATCCGAAGTGCCGAGGGATGGGGACAGCTCGCTTTCATTAGTCACTGTTCAGATCTCGGTCCCCAGATCTCGCCAAGGCCAGGAGAGGTTCAGGATTTGCTATTTTCATGGTGTGGCAGCAGTAGATGCTATGGGCTCAGTATCTGAGAGGAGGCAGAGAACGGAGAAGCTATCTCCCTGGAGGAACCAAGGAGATGGGGAGATATCTTCTCCTCCTTGTTTGACTGAACTTTCCTGCCATTAACCGAGCCACTTCAACCCTCTTTCCAAAAAGACCCTCTCCCGTCGTAGCGCCTTCGTTTTGCCTTTAGTGAGGGCACTCCTAGAAACTCTCTTTTGCAACGTTTTCCCCAAATTTATGGGAATTTTCCACTTTGAGGGTGCTACCCTTCTGCCAGGTTTTCTTTAAAAGAAAACAAAGTCAAAAGCTAATAGCCAGGGACAGGCCCGCAGGTACTGATGTACGACCACGGGGTGGGATCCCACATGCCTTTTCTCCTTAGGAAACGAGAAAAAACTTGTATTCCCTGGAGAGGTTCAAAAAACGTGTGGATGTGACACTCCAGGACATGGTTTAGTAGACATGGTGTTTTGGGTTGATGGTTGGACTAGATGATCTCAGAGGTCTTTTCCAACCTTAATAATTCTATGATTACCGAGATCTCAGCTTCCTCTCTGATGATCCACAGCCCTCCCGTACCCCCACCTCCTGTCTCATACCTGCTCTTTCTCCGTCTCAGAGATTTTGGAAATTCAGATCCATCTGGTTCTTTCCGATGGAAAGATAGTGTATCACAGGCAACACAGGCAGGGCCCTGGCGGAGCTGCAGCGTTAATTTATGGTAATCCCCTAATCCTAGGGTTATACGAGAGACCACGTTGCCCACTTTGTCTCCTCCTGAGTGCAGAGAGGTGTCAGACCTGTAAGAGCAAAGCTGTCTGTCCAACACTGCACCAGAGGTGAGGGTTTTTCCTCTGATTACCTATATTTGAATAATTAGGGGGTTTTCCCCTTTTTCCTGTTGGCTGTCATAATCCGGTGAGATCACCTTTGCGACAAAATAAAAAAGTAAAATTCTTTCCCTTGCAATTTTAAGGGAAGTTAGTGGTGGATTTTGCTAGGACAGGTTTTCTTCCTTCTGCCCTTCCCCCTGGTGTCAACATTACTATTCAGAAAGGAGCACGAGTGCCAAAAAGCACAATTTCACTTCAACAACTTATCATGTTTGATCTGGAATTTTCCTGAATGCTTTCATCCAGTCGATCAAAACCTTTCAGCTCTCAGCTATCCAACATAATTTTTTTTTTTTTAAATTTTGTGCGTGTCAGTTCTTCAACGCCAACAAGAAGCAACAGGAGAAAACATCAAGATCGCGTAATTCCCACAGAAAATTGCATTTGGGTGAAAAAGCCATTTCCCCCCCGCCCCGAACGGTGGTTTGAATAAAATAAATAATAAAAACATAAATATTGACTAGTTCTGCTTCTGATGGCGTCTGTGTTTCTTTCTCTGAAAGGAAAGCACCCCGGCCCAGCACGTGCGGGGAGGTACAACTGGGCTGCGAGTATCAAGGCCACAGCGGCACAACCTACATCCTTACCTCTCCTATTTCCCATCGGCAGACTTGGAGCTTTCAAAGTCACTAACCCACTAGGAAACAGCAGGGCAGTGTTCTGATGGCCTGCATTTTGTCTGAGTCACCTTAGCTGTGCCTTTCTTCTCTTTAATTTGCTCTGGTTTTGTTATATCGCCTGCTTCTGCGTTTCCCATTGTAACTCAGCCTTGGGTCAAGGCCAGCTTTAACCACGTTTGTGCCTCCAAAGGAGCATGTTGATATCTTGTGTTGGGTCTAGCCCAGGGGTGAATTTTATCCCTGGATCATGCTGACCTGGAATTTAAAAGGCCGGGAGACTTCCCCAGCTGCAGTGTGATGCAGGTCTGCCCAGGCTGGATGCTCACACCAGCTCTGGTTCTACTGGGCTGTGACAAGGTCAAGGCTAGCAAACCAGAGCACAAAAAGGAGGGTAAGGTTTTGCTAAAATTTGTTATCTTACAAAGGTGACACTCCTCAGAGTGTCTCACACTCTCTCCAAAGATGCTCGATGCTTCCTCTTGGACCATCTTCACCAGGGTGGTCTGAGTCCTCCTCCCAGTGTTGCCTGCTCCTTCCCTCCTTGGGAGGGGAGAATTTTCCCTGGTTTTGCCTGGGTGTAAGATTTAGGAGTGCTTTCACCTTTTCTCAGCATCAGCAGAGACAGCTAAACCCTGGGCTTCAAATTGAAAATGAAGACTAATAACAGTCCTATATGTGTCATTAAAAAACTGCTGGGTTAAACAAGTATGGCCCATTTCCACGCACCCAAGAGTGCTATTCTAGGTCTAATGAAACCTCTTCCTCTAATGCAGAAAAGGATAACTATTTCTCCAAAGCACTCTCTTTAATAAATTCATCTCTGCTGTAAACACCAGCCGTCTCCGAGGGTGCCTAAGCGACTGTCATGGGGGTCACTCCTGCCTCCAACCTTCATTTGCTGCTCAGCTGTGTGGAGGCAAGCCAGGATGGGTTAACAGGTGAGGCATATGCCCAGTTAAATCCAGTTCATTGAGCAGGCCCAGCTGCTGGGGGATAAAACGGGAAGAGCTGAGCAGTGCTGGGTTGGTGGGGGGCTGCTTTGCTGGGTCTCAGATGCTAGGCTTCTGCAGAAAGAGCTCTGCATCTGCTGCGTTTAAAGGTAGTGTTTACTAACATCCTAAACTCTTCTTTTTCCTTTATTTCAAGAGCTAAAAGGCTTTCTGACCGTGCTACTTTTTACTTTACCTTTTCTTTTGTAGCACAGGAGAAGGTTTTGGGGAGGTAGAGCCTGTCTTTTCATCGGCTGTTAATACATTCAAGGGCACCAGTTGGTTTTTTTTTTTCTTTTTGATGCTTGAATTTCCTTATCTGCTAGTGCTTGGAGCAGCCTTCTGGTTTCTGAAAGCTGCACGTGGGAATGCCTGGGAAGTCAGGAAAGATGCCTGCTGAAAGCATCTTGGTCTGTGTGTAGTAACAGCAGCAATCCTTCATAGGGGAATAAAATATAGTGGAGGAGTATAGGTGCTGACGCTGTGTGTGTAATAGCTGTGATGTGGATAAAACCTCAGCTGTGTTAGGCTTGGTTTTATATTACTTTGGATGGGTGAACCGGAAAAGGAAAGAAATGAAAAAAGGAGCCATACATGCATAAAAATTAGAGATGGAAAAGACCTAGGTCATCTACTCAATACTTTCCTGCCACCAGATGATTGTTCCTGGACTGAAATCTCTGCTCGGAGTTGTGGCTGGGAATACATTAACCTTTAAAACAATAGTATTAGAATGTTATATATTTTCTTTAACCCAGATGCTGGAAACCTGGTAAATGTGAAGTGCAGGTTGAGTCTGAGCAAGCGGTCCCCCAGGAAATGGGGGTTTTGGGGGCTTTTTTGTGGAGGAACGCTCAGCCTGCTGTAGCTCACTTGAAGGTGGTGTTGACCTGGAGCACGGCTGGCCAGCCCCTGACCGCGGGGACTGTGCTGTCTCCTGCCTGGGCTTTGTGAGCACCAGTGCAGCAAAGTCAAAGCCATCAGGGTCCTTGAAGCAGTCCGCACCCAGGACTGCTCTCTGCTTCATCCACGGGAGTTCCAGCTTGGGCTGTAGGAACAACTCGCGTGAGTAAAAGGAGAGGAGAAGGCGTTGCCTTGCAGTTGTTGCTTTAACCTCTCGTGTTGGGTAACTAAGTGATAATCCGGAGCTGAACTGTACAGGTGCTGGATAATTTCAGCTCCTGCGTCTGTGGCTGTTTCCTGGAGGTGGATGGCAAGGGAATCTTTCGTCATCTCTCCTCATTTAAAAGCAGCATAGGAAACTTCAAGGGGATGCATCTCCCTGATTTTTGTCAGTGCCCAGGAAGGCACTTCAATAACAATGATCTGCCTATGGCTTTCAGAGTGGTGCTCTTAAATTTCTGTCAGTGTTTTTGCCTATGCTTCACAGGCAAGGGGAGAGGGACACCAGATTAGAGGAACTCTGGTGCCTTATCTGCTGAGCATTTCTACCCTCCCTGACCCTCAGCGGCTGACTTCTTGTGGGCTGAGATGGTGCCTCGGTTTTAAGCGTCTGGAAACTTTTTCCAAAGGCAACAGGTTGGTAGACCAGGTCTGATTTAGAAACCACTATATTTTATTTTTAAATCTTCTGTTTGGACTATTGTCTGCTGCTTTTCTGAGTTATTCAGCAAGTTGCAACACAAAGACACAAAGAGAGATGTACTGTTATTATTGGTGGTTGTTGTTCCTAAGTCTTTATTGATTTTTATGAAAGAAATAATAACAATGTGCATGAGGTATCCAGCTAACAAAAGAGGTCCTGCAGTACTCATCTCAAATTAAATATATAGAAGCAGAATCCAACTGGGATATTGACAGACAAATACAAAGCTTTGTGATTCAGCGTAGTGCTGGAGTGAAAGCAGGACTCTGCCTTGCCACAGCCCACCTTGGGGAGGAGAGAGACAGCATTGTTGTTCTCTGCAGATCATTGAGAAACATGCCCAAAACGTCTTTGCCTGAGGCCAGACATTAAGTATGTTATCAGTAGGAGGGAGCTGCTAGCTGAGACCCGATGTGCTAGCTGTGGGGGGACTGGGATGCCTGCATGGCAGCAGGAGTGGGGTTTGAACCCATCCCCTTGTAATGCAAGAAGGTATGCTGTGCTTGAACTCGCTCCTGGGTGAGCAGATCTGCTTTTGTAGAGGGTTTCTGACAGCCATTTGTTGTTTGTCTGGGTTTCTGGTGTACATCAGCTCAGGGCATCCTGCCCTTCAGCAATAAAAAGGCCACGAGGAAGGAAAGCAAAGAGAAATAGCTGTAATTCTGTTCATCGTGGTTGGTCTCTTCTTCCTACTGCCTTAACTGGCCATCTCTTAGTTGATGGTTGATACATGCCAAGTAGGGAAGGATGTGAGGAACGATCTCTGACCTTGCAAGTGCTCTGAATTCCAACTACTTTAAGTCAACCCTAGCAGAGGGGTTGGAAAAGTTCATTCTCCTTTTCTCCTTTTCTCCCTTTACTTTTGCACGTTCTCATGCAGGTCAGGATGTAACCCACAAGAAAGATCATGTTGCTGTTCTTCCACCTGGGAGCAGAAGCTACCAGAGACAACATGAAAAGGTGTCATGGTCTTTGTAGGTTTGTTTCCTGATTTGCACTCCAGAAAGACTCTGAGAAATTCAAACGAGACTCAGGTAATCCTGTAATGTCAGAATTTGTCTCTCCCTTGACTTTACAAGGAATTCCTGAGGACAATATTGAATCACAACCGTATCTCTGCTCTTAAATCATTTCCTCTAGCAAAACATCACCCCATAGAGGAAGTCCCTTCAGCGAAGACAAAAATGAAAGCATTTATCGGCTTGAAAAGATCCCTCTGTGTGCCAGAATCAGTGAGAGAGAGAATGGAAGTGTTAGTGCCTCTGGCAATGCCTTCACAAGGCTGTTTGTCATCCTAGCACCAGAAGAAGCTGAGCACACACAAATATTAAACTAATAATTTTGGCGCTTGGTGAATTTTGATTGTCAGCTCATGGTGCCTGAGGCAGCAAACAGGAATGAGATGCAGTATCCTTAAGCTTTGTATTCATGGCTGAATTGATGCTCCTTTTATATTTATTTATAAGTATGTATGACTCTTAGTATTGCTATTTATCTGTTGTGTGAGAGAGAGATGCTAATGATAGCCAGTAGCAGGACCCAACCAAGACTGCCAAGTCAGGAAACAAAACAGCAAAATAAACTAGTTTTGGTCCTCAAGGTGCTGCCTGCTCTAAATTGATGACACTGCGATTTTCTGCTCAAATGTGAACGGAGAGATGGCTGAGGATGTGCAGGATCACTGGAACAGACTCCATATTCCATAAATCTCTGCAGTTCAGTGTCAAAATCCTTCATCCTATCTCGATGTGGGGCAAAAAAAGAAAAGGAAACCTGAGAGCTGGTTAATCACCAGAAGGTCAAGGCTAGTGCTGAGGCTTTTGCACAGCTGTGGGATGGAAACCTGTCCTGTTCCTCCAGATGTGCCCTAAATTGGTGCTAGCAGACTTGACTTTGAGGAGCCAGGGTGTTTTTTCTTGGACAAATGAAAAAACAAGGAAAATAAACAAGGTTGTCCACCCCTGACCCTTCTGAAGAGATGAGGCCACCCTTTGCACTCCAAATAACCACGCTGTTGGTTGAGGTGTACTTTGTGGAGAGCGTACCAATTATGTGGGCTTTTTCAGAGCCTGGGAGCAGAGTGAGCTGTTATTTTCTTGAGTGAACAAGGAAGAGGCTGAGAGGTACAAGAGGTGATAGACAGCTTTGCAAGGAAACTGCAGTTAACCCAGAGTTAAATTTAACTCCCTGGGAACATCAGGAGCCAAAGCAAAGCTTTGTGTGTCACAGCACATGAGGACGAGCGCCCTCCCAGCTCGCTGCGCGTGGCCTCGCAGAGGGAGCTTCTCTGGCACCAAACTTCTTCACCTGCAAGCTCCTTCCTATGGGGAGATGCAAGAAAATTCCTGTGTTGTGCTCCTTGCTCAAACCTGGGACAAAAAAATGAATGACGAAGAGAAAGGACAAGAGATTTTCTCTCTGTTTCTCTTCTCGGCCATCTTTGAGGGTGATTCATCCTCCCCAAATTCCTGGCAATTTCTCTCGGTGACCAGCAGCTCTATCTTGCGTTGCTGACTCATAACTGCTGGAAGCTTCTTTGACTGAATTCAGAGTAAGGAAAATTTATGCATTGGCTTTGATCTTGCATGAAGTTGTTTTATAGAGAGCAAGGGGTAACCCAAGAGAGAGGGGAGAAACAAAAGATGTAGTGAGGAAGAGGGAAAGATGAAGGAAAAGGAGGTAAAACCTAAGAAAGGAAAGATGTACGTGGATTTTGAGGAACGGGGAAAAACATTCAGCTGATCCAAAGCCAAACAAATGAACAGCATGATGAATGACGCAAAACTACGCGCTGCGGTTGATTTCTTATTGCGGCAGTGATACTAGTAATAAAATCAATACTAGTAGTTAGCTAGGCCTAATAACTACATGGATCGGATTAGACTGATATTACTTTTCCTAATAACCCGCTATTGTTGCTATTCCGCACTAGGTAGGAACAGATATCATGTCTTTTAATTAAAACGGGGGCTCCAGCACTTTCATTCACTCGTAGTCATAACTGGAAATGGCTAGTCCATACCCCAGCAATTAAATCGGTCTTGAAGGCTTTTTATAAATGAAAATAAAGAGAGAACCTGCACTGTTAAACAGCAGCTGCCTGACAGCCTGGCACCGTGGGCATGTGTGGCAACCAAGTGAAAGGCGTGGGGAACAAAATGGTTTGCGTGGACAGTCGAGGTGACTAAAACCAGGCTTGCCCTCAGCTTTGGATGACTTAAAAGCCCCAAAATAGACTTTGCAGCAATTTTTGAGGTTTTGACATCAGGTTTTGAGGCTTGTTTCGTGCTGGTGCGCAATCAAAGCCCTTCAGGTGTTTGTCAAAGAGGACTGTGTTGAAACGTCTGCCTCCAGAAGAGACAGGTCAGGCTGGGGGTCACCATCTCTCCCTGGCTCAGGGTGACCACCGTGCCCGGCATCTCACCTCGGAAACCTCCCTGGTGGACTCCTGGCCTCAATCAATGTGCTTCCGTAAAAAAAACGCCACCTTAGAGAAAACAGCATATTTAAAAGCAAAAGGCACGCCGGGTTTTATTGAATTTGTTCCAAATGGTTCTACATTCAATCACCCAGAAACTGTCTCCCTGCAGGCAACAATATCTTTTACTAACGAGCGTTTGCTGTATGAAATAGCCAGTCTAGTACTTCACAATTTTTTTTTTTTTTGCTCTGACTCTGCACCTGCCCCACGTTAGGGCTCCTTTCTGCTTTTCTTGTCTTTTTGGCCTTCTTCATGTTAATGAAACCATCTGCAAAGGGGGAGGGAAGGAAAAAACAAGTCATGAGGTCACCTCAGGTCTGAAGTGATGAGAAAGGTGGTGCGTTCGTCTCGGATCCCAGCCCAGAGGGCTGCAGAAAGACACTTTGGGTTGCTCTCCTGATCTCCGAGCAGAGCAGGTCATGGTGCAGCATTTCTGCTGAGTTACAGCTCGGCTGCAGCCTCGCGTGCCGTGCTGCAAGGGACGCTTTCGGCTTTCGCAGAGGCTGGCTGTGTATCGGCCACGCCAAACCGATGCACGCAGTGCTTTGGCTGGCTCAGACCTGATGTTCTGCTCCCACCAGCTTTATTCTGGTGTGTCTGCCATGCGGCTGGGGCGTTAGAGAGCAGTGGGCTCTCCTGCACTGGAGCGTTGCAGCTTACGCAGCTGCCTTGGACTCTCTTCCACTGGTCACCTGCTTGGTTTTGGGTTTATTTTTTATCTTTAATTTTTATTTTATTTTTTTTAAATGCAACTGAAATACTTATTGAGGATGAAGCTTGCTCTCTTGTCTCTCCTCCCCTGTCTTTCTGCTCCCCGGTTGTGGCCGCTGTCTTTGGTGTTGCACCCAGGGGACTGCTGTGCTGCCCAGCTGCACTGGGGCAGGGATTTAACTCCAATCTTGGGGCAACTTTGCCAAAGTGAGATTAAAAACCTGACTAACCAATCTGGTCGGCTGAGTGAGATGTCCGCCTTGCATCTCTCGGGTGACAGCCATGGGCAGAGGGGAGAGCTGGAGGAGCAGGCTGCTCCTCTCCCTGCCCCCTTCAAAACAGTGCTTTCAGAAAGAACAGGAGCTTTGGGGTTTGTGTGTCTCGCAGAGCTGGAAGAGGATAATGCTCTCCAGCTGCCCAGGAGGGAAAGAGAAAGAGAGACTTTGAATTTCTTCCCTTAAATCATAAGTCACTCTAATTGTTTTCTTCTTCCTTTCTTTCTGCTTTTTCTTGCTTTCGCTGCCTCCCTTTGAATCGAGGATTTATCTTCACTGGCACATGGCCGCGGGGCTATCGCAGACAGGCTTGTCGAGCAGAACACCCGCAGGCTGAGTTAGGTGCTAACAATGCTGCAAACCGCTCTCCGCGCCTCCGGGACCCTCTGTTCCCACCTGCACCCCGTGCGCAGCAGCATCTCCCACCTCGCTCCCGTCAATCGAGGCGCAAGAGTTTATTAGCAGAACTGCTCAGATGAGCAGAAAGGATGGGGCAAGGGGGAGGAAAATGCACTGAAGAGACTGGAAGATGGGAGTTGACTGACCCAAAGCCAAGGAGGAAAGCCCGCAGGATTCCTATTTTAAGGACTGCGCTGGAGGAATGTACTGCTGCCTGGTCTTGACAGCATCCCAAGGTGGATGCTGAAGGACAGCAAACATGAAACAAGACAGATCATGCTCTGCGACCAACTTCAGCCATGGCTGGATTCACCCTGCTATGGTTTCACAATTAAATATCCCAAAACTTTGCCTGTCCTGCCAAACCTGAGTGTAGACGCTGTCCCAGCAGAGCTGGTGCCCCAAAACCTGCAGGGTGTGGCTGAAGGGATGCTCAGGAAGCATCTGCATGGGCATCCACCCCTGAACCTTCTCTCACACCTACACCAGAGGGGTTTATTTGCCCCATGCAAGGAGACGGGTGCCCCACAGCGTGCCTCCTCCCCATGCAGCCATCCCCACTGCATGGCTGCTGCCTTGTTTCAGCAGCCCAGTGGCCGTTGGCAGTGCATCCAGCCTAAAAATAAAGAGACAGATTGTCCACTTCAGCTGTAATTACCGACTGAAAAGACCCAGTGGGGAAAAGGAGGGGCGGGGGATGTGGAAGGGAGGACAGTGAAGGAAAAGAAGAAAGGGAGAAAGCAAGAAAGAAACGTATCCTTGGACAGGTTATATCTGTCATCCAGGCTGCTGCCCATGCAAGGTCCCTCTCTGGTTCCTGGGAGGGATAACGGCGTCCTGCACTGGGGAAGCACGGCCTGAGAGATTAGCTGGAGCCACGGCTTCCTCAGGGTGCAGAGGGAGTGGTTCCACCCTGAATTATCCATCCACCCAAAATTATGTGTCCACACCATTCCTACCATTCCCCAGCAAGCAGGACTGGCGGGGGTTGCTGACCCTTGCCCCCGGGCCAAGGCAGGCTCTTTTTCAGGCAGTATCGAGCTCTGTGGTGTGCTTGGCTGGTCTTTGATCAGCCCTGGCCCGTGTCCACATGCAGAGCTGCTGGCGAGCGTGCACGGAGGGGAGGAATTTCCTCTTGTCAGGAACCAGAACTAAAATACACAGGAACACTAGATCCCTGAAAAGTTTTGTTTGGGCTTCTTTTGCCACCCTCCCCACCCCATATGTATCCAATTTGCTCATGTCTCCATTTCTCTGGAGTCTTTAAATATCCTCCCCACCAACTAGCTCCTATTCGTAGAGCTGTGGCTTGGCTTATATTTATTTCTTTGTATTTAAGTGTATCTGCCTCACCGACTGGAGAAGCCAATGCTCTTTGACCGGTCTGAATGGGAGGAAAGTGCAATGCCAGTGCTCCCAACAGCGCTGCCGGCCCCGTGCCTTCCTCTTGCCCCAGCACCAGTGAGTGATGATGAATCCCGGGTGTCCGAGGCGGCGGGTGATGAATTAGCTGGGGAAGGAGAAAGCGGTTCAGGTGACGTTCCCAGAGTTCGCTGACGTTTCTCGGCACTGCAGGAAGGTGTCAGAAGCAAGGGTGGGTCCTGGGGGAGCGGAGGTACAGGTCACCCAAAGGGTCAGCAAGGAGAAGGCAGTGATGACCCGTGGTAGGGGAGTCTCGGTTGCGGATCGGGGTTCCCGTACCTGCTGCGAGATGGGTGCGATGCAGCCACTCCCACGTGGCTCCATGAGCCAGAAATGCACCCTGGAGATGGTCATCTTGCCACCCTCTGGATTCCCACCCCCTCAAGCCTCCTCCAGGACCCAGCAAGGCTTGAGAGACCATGTAGGAGTCACTCCCTGGGAGACCGGAGAAGCACTATAGCTGGCCAGAGACGGCATGACAGATGGAGAGGCACAGGCATACCCCAAGCCCATAGCTCAGGCTACGCCTGTGCAAGCTGCCTCTCTTTAAAATGCCAGCAATGTCCTGTCATTATCAGCTAATGCCCTCTAATGGGTCCATTAAACAGCTCTGTCTTTGCCTTGGCTTCTAATTCCCCCTCCCCTACTCATAGTCAGGCGGCATTACCTGCTTCAGAAGATACGATTACACTACTTAATTCTTTCTAAATGACAGCGCTGAGCCAGCAGCAGAGAGCCGTTCACCCTTACTTGGCCAAGCAAGACCCCTGGATGCCGGACCAAGGGCGGCGGTGGCAGGGGAGACTCAGCTCTCGCTCCCCACTCTCGCACCCAGCTTTCCCCTTCGCTGCTGCTGCTGCAGCGTGGGTGTCCCTGAGGCCACCTGCCTGTAATTATAGCAGATTTATAGCAAAGAGTTCCTCCGGCCCCATCTCCATCCCTGTGGAGCGAAGGGCTCTTCGCTTTATCTCTACCTAAAGCAAGTCTTACCGACCTGCTGTGGACCACAAGGCTTGCAGCCACGCCAGCCCAGAGCTGTGCTTGCTGCCAGGGCAAAATAGTCCACAAACCCCAGGAGGACATCCAGGTGCCTATCACCATCCCCTGTGTGCATCTCCACGTAACCGTCTCTTAAAACGCTAGAGGAACGGGGACTGGAGTGACTCAAAATTGACCGCTTTTTGCTCAGTACTTGGTTGGCTTTCTCTGGAGTTTGGAGAAATTTTTAATAGCGCTGACTATTGATAATATGTCAACAGGAATTTGCTTAGCACTTCACAGCACAAGCGCTAAAAATACAAGGTCCCGCTCCCCAGAGTGCTTGGAAACATGAAGAGAAAGCAAACTCGGAGAAGCGGTAAGGTCATGGAGGGATGTGGAGGTCCCAGGAGCACAGTGAACTGAGAAGGCTGCTGGGGACCCAGAAGAGAAAAAGGGGAGAGAAATGTGGGTCTGTTGGAAGCTCAGTGTCTGCACTGAAGGGCTGGTGGAGCATCATGATTTTGGGATCCACCACCATCACATGACCTCAGGTCAAGTAATTTGCTTTTCTCCATTCCCCTTTCCCTGAAGATGGGCAAAACAGGGCTCTGGGGGCTTTTTGAGATCCCTGGGTGGAAACCACAGCAATACTAATTTTGGTTATTCAGAGGAAGGCTAAAGGAATATGTAGACAAGAGGAGCCACAGACCCGAGAGAGAGAGTGAAATGTGTGCACCGTTCCGTGTCTGATAGCAGAAGGTTATTTGTAGCATAAGGCAATGACAGAAATAGCCTTTAAGACAATATGGCCCTTCCTGCAAACTTACTGTGCATTTTACTCTCAGTTTCATGTGTCAGTTTTATTCCTAATGACCTCTGATATGGCAGGTGGGCCTTCATCTTCTTCTTTCGTGCTGGGCTGTATGCTTCTTGAGGTTTGGTTTGGTTTGTGGGTTTTTGGTTTTTTTCCCTTTCTGTGTTACTCTGTTATAATGTCATGCTGAGCTGCTAAACCCAGCTGCAGTTTTGACAGATGATGTACTAGTTCCCTCTGCTTTGGATTTGACATTTTCATGAACACTACACACACACGCTTACAAATTTTAAAAGGGAAAAGAACCCCCCCTCCCCACCACCACCACTCTCTCCTGTTTTTTCGGTTTGGTTTCATTTTGGAGTTGATGAAAGATGGCCAGATTAATGGCCCTTCCTTGAGACTGAAACCCTCTATTTAGCCACAGAACAAGCAGGGTGAGGGAAGCCACTGTGCATGCTGCTCCTCTGCTGCTTCTGCAGCAAGCCTCACCCCGATGGCAGCACCCTGGGTCCCTGGTACCCTCATGCCGTGGATTTCCATCTCAGCTGCGGTGATGATGCCGCTTGGAAGGTGTCGTCTGTGCCATTAGCCTCTCTCCCATCGCTCCGTGGCTCTGGATTTAGCACATGAAGCTGTAAATATTTCAGGGCTGTGCTGCTAGATGCAGCAACTCCTTCCTTCTTCGCAGCCAAGGAGGTGGTGTGGAACCGGTTTGAGAGAGATGATCCTCCAGAGGATGGGAGGGAGGGTTAACCCCGGGAGGGATCCCATACTTGAAGCCTGGTCTCCTGGCAGAGAAAGGACAGGGTAAAAGGTGGGAAGAAATTTAAAACCATCATCCCATGCTGATATTCTGGGAGCTTTCATGCTGCAGCGGCAGAAGCCAAGGGGAATTTTTCCTTCCATGTTGATGGAAGCAGGATCAGGCAATTTATCTTTGATGAAATGCCAAGAAATGGTTAATTGTGTTTAGAAGCAGCAAAAAGGTGTAATGAATAGTGCTTCCTGCTCTGAGACAGGATGAGAAGCGAGAGTGAGGAGATCAGATCTGATAACCGTCTGTGCACATCCCTTTTTGTGCTGTGACTGATGTCACTCCAGTACCCACAGCAGATCTCAGGCTAGAGAAGACATTGAGGTCTATCGATGTTTCTGCCACCTGAAGAACTGACTAACCTTGTGTTGGGATATTACAAAATGGGGAGTACTCTGCCACGGCAAACTAGAGGTCCTGTTTCCAAAGGGTAGCTCTGGATAACACAGAGGGAGATGCCGTGCGTCAGTTATTGTGCAGAAGAAAGGCAACCCTAATTCTGAGGCTGGTGGGCTCACCTAGCCTTGGAAAGCCAGCCGATGAAGATCTTCAGACTGCAATCAAGGAGCTTCAGGCTGCTGTTTCTTCTATGAAAGTGCCACAAAGAGACGGCAGCAAGGGTTTGCTATGCCATCAACTGTCAAATCAAAGGCAGCTGAAGGAAGATGAAGGAGGACCTCAACACATGTAAAGGAAATCCATCTGAGTCCGTACCCAGCACCCTCCCAATTTTTATCTAATGAAGTGCTGATCCTATCGCTGGTGGAGCTGAAGCAGTGAGAGATTTAAGAGGTTGGTTAGACAACTGTGAATTTGCCCATGTGAAGGCTGGGTCAAATCCTCCGGTGGGCTGTACCCAGTTGTATGGTGCTGGGGCTGCAGGTGTCCTGGAGGAGGTGATGTTTTGGTCTCCTCTGCTGGCATCTTGCTGAGGTTTGGTCTTCAGAAGCAGCAGGCGCAGAGTGGAAGCTTTCCTCTTCTTTCTTTAATTAAAACACAAACAGGTGAAAAAAATCTTTTGGGGGGAAACTAAATGTTTTCTTGCAACACCTTAATTTTAAATGCTAGGGGGAAGACAATTTTCCTTGGTTTGGGTCCAATATCAACTCATCACAGTTACACTTCATCCACTCTTCTTTGAGTTTAAGCTGCGAGCAACTCAGGCCAGGACTGCCTCTCATTCACAAACCCAGGGGTGTAAATAAATGGAAAAAAACCCAGCCTTGCAGAGAGAAGCGGTCACCAGTTTTGTGTCGGTGCTGCTTCAGTCACTTGTGGAACGGAAAAGGCTTCACGCTGTAGGCCAGCTCTCCACCAGCTGGCAGGCAGACGTTGACCCGCTTGCTGCCACCTCAAGGAAAAGGCAGGTGCATCGTTCCCTCATTCATATTTCGCACTGAAAATTGGAAATGCCATGTAAATCCTAAATGCCATTATTGGGTTTTGTTGTTATTGTAACAGAGTCAGAGCAGCAAGTGGGAGCAGGGTGCCCTGCCCGTTTGCAGGCATCGCAGCGTCTCATCGAGAAGATGGCTTTGCTATGCTGGCCACTCACTTTTGCTTGCACGGGAAACACCGACTCATGGCATTGCAATGGGTGAGAACGAAGAGGAGGGAGGCCAGGCGTGAGAAAGGCAGGCACAGGCAATCAGGTAATATTTCCCTTTACTAGTCAGAGAAATTAATGCTGTCTGAGGCATAAAAAGGGAAAATACCGGAGGATCTGATCTTGCTTGCTGCTTGTGCCTTGCCCCAGGCATGGCGTTCACCTCCACCTCTTGGACCCTCAGCAGCTGGACATCACCTCGATGTCCCTTTCCCCACTTGGGCCCTGGGGCAGGAGCCGATGGTGCATTGCTTGAACATCAGCCCTGGGGGAAACGATGGGCACGGAGGGCCGGGAGCAAAAGTTCTCAAATACGGCAAAGCTGGGCTGCCGCTGGAGACAGCAGTCCTGCTGGATTTGGTCTGGAAGAAGATAAAAAAACAAAAGGGGCAGATTTTTGCCAGCATCCCAACCGTGCTTTTCTCGGGGCCCTCTTCATCTCAATCCTAAATGCTCTGCCACAAAGAGCTAGCGGGCAGCCCTGACACACACCATCCCGCTCTGCGGGAGGAGCACATCTTCATTAATTTCAGGGCTGAACGGACGGGCAAACTCCTCTGCTAGAGAAGTGCCCACCCTAACAGCCCCTCTGAGATTTCCCACTCGGCAGCTTGCGGTGAAACTCTCCTTTTTATTTCAAATCCAGGGCAGAGCGTGGGTGAGCGGGAGCCCATCCGGGTGGGAGGCGGTGGGCAGAGATGTGGCCATTCATTTCCCACCGAGGCGTCCCGCCGGTCGCACGCAGCAACCCTTTGCACAGGGAAATTATCGGAGAGCAAATCCAGCTCCTCATCTGCACCCATGGGACTGCTCCTCCGGGCACCCCCAGGCCCCAGGAGTGGAAGTGATGCCAGGGAAGGCAACGAACAAAGGGCACGGGTAGGTAAGAGCGACCCAAATGATGCCTCTCTGTTTTTTCAGTGCTGGTGATCTGGGGGAAATGCATTTGTTTGGGAGCTTCGAACAGAAGTGGCAACAGATGCACGGTGTAATAAAAAAGCGAAAGCCGCTATTATGCTCTCAGGAAGAGAACAGAGAGGAGAAAAAATGCAGGCATCAGAGATAAACACATGCAGAATTATGGAAAGACAATATTTAATAGTTCACCAATCACGTTCTCCTTTCCAAGGTACGTTACCCCTAGAGCTGAAGTAAATATAGAATCTATTTACTTTTTTTTTTTTTAAAAAAAAAGCACAAAACCAAGCACCTACTACCACCAAAAAACGAAATCTTGGTTGCTGCCCCTCCGTTAGGAGACCTCTTTTATTTCTCACACCTGCAGCAATACATCCCCCACTTTTTTAGGCAGGCTGGGTCAGTTGGTCTTCAGCATCACCGGGCAGCCCCTTCCCGGTGGCTGTGCCCGGGGTGAAGTCACCTTGCCGCTTGCAGGGGCTACGCTGCGTGACCCGCAAGGGGCATTGGGCGGTGGGTTTTTTGGAGCCTCTCCATAAGGGCTGTGTTTTACCCTTCACGCCTGAACGTTTTTAACTAGCACAACCCCAAATCTGGTGAAACTCATGCTACTTGATGGAGAGTGGGAAGAGGCAGTAGGTAAAGGCGAGTGGGCAGTTTTGGGAGCTGGTGCTTCACCTCTGAGGGTTGTAACAGGGTGAAATCAAGGTCCGTCTAGACCAGTATCTTTTTTTTTCTACAGCTGCTATAGGTATATATTCAGGGAAGAATAAAAACAGGCAAGCTGAGATGACTAGTCCTAACCTTGTTTTCACGTCCCTGTGCTGTTGCTTGCTACCTCCTTCAGTGGTAGAGGTTATTCCCCCGTGCACGAGGCAGAGGTGCCAGGTCCCTTGGCTACTGGCAAAGCTGGCACTGATGTGCTAAGGCTGCTATGGATCAGAAGGACGACGGGTCTCGTTCTCCCCTGGCTATCAGTATCTGTCTGGTGGCTCTTCTCTTACACCTCCATTGTGGAACCCTCTTGTTCTGCACTAATATCGCACCCAGTACAATAGGACCCATGAATGGGCCTTTTAGGCACTGCATTAATACCGCAAATAAAAAAAAAAAAGAAGAAGAACCATCCCTAAATGGAATAGCTCTTTCAAGGAGATATTACCTTTAATCATTTTTAAATTCGTGTAAGGCGACTTGAAATTACCTACAAAGGACTCTCTATAAAGCCAGATTGTATTGCATTTAATACCTATGCTTTTAGCCCTCTCTTTCCTTATTTTCTTGTACTTAGATAGATTTTCCTTTAGAGGACTTTATGTTTTTTTCTTTCCAAGTGTCTGTGCTGGCTCAAAAGTGACTCAGTACTTGATCAATACCTCTGGTGGCTGTTGGTACAGCCACTGATGGGAAGCCGGCGGAGAATTATTCAGGTGAAATCCTCCAAGAAAAATCAGTCAGGGGAAGGTTGGTTAGTTTGCTTGTTTTAAGTCTTCATTGTTTTCAGAAGCAGGGGGAAACCAGAGAGACAGCCAGAAAACAGATTTTGGAGAATGCCAGAAGTATTTAAATACTCAATGGAAGGAGGTGGGAGTTTATAGCAACAAAACACATTACCAGTTTAAAAAAAAAAAACAAAAAAAAACAAAAAACAAAACAAAATAACAAAACACACATTTCCAATACCATTGCACTTTGCAGTGGGGAAAAGCCTGTAAGGAGATAAGAAAGGCCTTTCTGGTTCAGCTAAAGAGCACATCTGTACTTACCACAAAGGTTGTCCTGACCTCCAACTGTTTTCCTCTCTGGGGAATCCTGGAGTCTGATGTGATTTCTCTGCTTACTAACACCCAACTGATTTTCCTCCCCGCCTTCGCAGGATCCCCCTGTAAGCCTACACAAACATCTTACTCCCAAAGATGTTAAAGGTGTTGAAGTTTGCAGAAGGGCATGGCGGGGGGGGGGAGGGGGGAAGTCAAAATTTCCTTAAAGGGTCAAATTTCCTTGGAGCTTTTTACCTTGGTATGTGCTGCTGCTCTCTTCTCCAGCACAAACCTCAGCCTGGAGGGAGCATGAGGACCGTCCCTGCTTGTCGCCTCTTGTCCTTGGGAATGAAGTTTATTCCTGATGCTTGCAGGGTGTTGAAGCCCCCTGAAACATCTTCTGCTGCCAAGTGCTGCAGGATGCAGTCCTCCTGCCTGCGATGGGGACCAGTCCTACGGAACCTTCTTGCCCCCGGGGACTGAATCAGGTCACACCACACTGCAGACCCTTCCATGCTCTGCTCGAGGGATGCTCCACTGTCAAAATCCTCCCCAAGGAGTTTCCAGTCCAGCAGAGCATCCTGACCTTGCAGCACGGAAGGTACTTGAGAAAAGAGCTGCATTGCTTCTGTGTCTGGTTTTGGGCAGCCAAAGGGGGGGGGCAGCAGCTCCTTGATGCCCGGTAGACATCTCTGCTTGGGAAACCCAGCCGCTACCTGCGACGCTTCCTCCGTGAGTCTCGCTTTCCTCCCCTCTTGCTCCCGCTCTCTGCCATGGGCGCTGTGTTACACGCTGCACGTGCCATCCATCTTTCCGACCACATGCTAGCACATCTTCCAGGAAGGGGCAGATTTACAAATTGGTCTGGAAGGGGTTTCTTCATTAAAGGGAAACTGTTTTGGTGGGACAACAGCAACCCGTCTCTCTCGCTGGTCTCTGAGCACTTACCGGTGGTGCTTGCACTCAGGCTAAAAGGTGTGGGGCCAAACTTTAGGGACCCCCTCATTACAGCATTTGCAGCACATCTCTGCATCGGCCTGTGAAAATGTGACTGTCACCCCGAGGCTAAACCCAGCGCTGAGAAACCTGACAGCCTAGGTGAAACCAGCCACAAGTGAATTCTCCCGTCCTCCTCAGGAGGGAAGATAAATGTCATAAGTCATCAGCCGTCACGGCTTATACAAGGCACATTTTTCTCTTCCCAGTGCTGAGCTGAAACCGCTCTGGATGGAGGGAGGGCGAAGGGGAGCCGTGAATCCTGCTAAACTTCTCATGTCCCTTGGGCGGGTCTGTCAGCACCGATAGAAAAATGCGTGTGTAAAACTGGGGGAAACAAGGCATGCAACCACCCGAGCGCTGAGAAGGCAGCCAAAGCAGATAGATGGATGGGTGTCTGGATGGGTAGGCATCTGTGCAATGCTGAATCCTGCGGAGATTGAGCACAAACTCTCGGCACCCACCGCCTTTGCTGAAGAAATGCTCTTTCAGCAAGCCGCTGCTGAATGCAAGCATTGGTGGACCGCAGGGGTCAGGAAGAGCTAGAGGGGCTGAAAGCCCTCCATCCCTTCCCAGGAGCTGCCTGCTCCCTTTTGGCATTGGTACTTGCGCTGAGCAAGCCCATCCTCCTCGAGTCCCCTTCCTTGGCTGAAGTTGCACCTTAACTGCCCATCGGGTGGGCACCTGTCCGCCTAGCACCCATCAACCCCAGCTCCTTCTGTGCAGCCCAAAGGCCATGGACCATGTTCTCCTCCAAGTTTTGTAGCTCCGTGCATGGGAGTGAGCTCAGGGTAAGTGTTTTCAGTCGTGAAAGGCCTGTTTTCTTCCCTTTTGCTGTCTTCAAGAAACTCACGTACCCCAGCAGAGCCTCTTTATTCTGGGCACGGAGGCACCAGTTCTGCTTTCTACAAAGAAAAGTCATCCCAGCAGCTCACAAGCAAGGTGGCCATAAGAAAGCAGCAGACTGGAAAGGGTTAGAGTAAGGGAAGAGATACGCCAGGAAGCCCAGCTTCCAGGTAGTTTAAGCTTAATGGTGAGTGACAATTCCTGTAAAACCAGTTCATTTCCCATCGCTGTCATTTCACACTGCAAAGGCCAAGAAAATATTTTCAGCGCAGCGGTCAGTGCTGGGTTGCACAAGCGGGCAGGAGCAGGCAGGGATGGTGATATTCATCCCAAGAGGCAAGTGCGTTTTCTGTGAGCCAAATGCTGATTCCCCGCCTGCCCCGAGTTTGAATGGGAGATGAAATTATGGGTCTCCTCTTCCCTGAAACCCTGGGTGCTGCTGCTCGGTCTCAGACGTCAGGGCAAGAGGAGGTGATTCTCATCATCGGCCAGCCCATGGCAGACCCTTTCCTCGGGCTACCTGGAGCCAAATACAGCTCCTGTGTATTTAACAGTCTGTAGTGGAGCCTTACCCATGATCTTGTCCAGTCTTTCCCGGAGCCCACGCAACCTCTTCGCGTCCATATGGCATGCTGTAGGAAGCACTCTCACGCTCCAATGCCCTCAGCTGTGTGAAGAATCACTTATCCTTTTCCGACAGCACCCTCAAGCCATGGGCTCTGCCAAAGCACTTCCACCCCGGTCAAGGACCATCGTGGTGTTTCTGCTCTCAATTCACCCCAGGGAGAAAAGGACAAATCTTGCTGAAACCAGGTTGACTTTGGGTCAGGCAGATAAAACTCCACCGCCAAGCTTTGCTGGGTGATGAGTAGAGCCCAGCAAATAATTCCATGCAAATAACTTGCTAAATGAATTGAACTTCTCTTGCCTCTTGCAAACCACCCGTGAACATGCTGCGACCTGCGATGTCCTCAGGTAAACCAGTTATTGGAAATCATTCGCCACTTCAAAATTTGTTCTTGGGCTTATGGCGTTCAATAAGCGAGCTGCACAGATTGGCAGCGGCTGCTCACATAAATCACGAAGCGTGTTCTTACCATTCCTAAACGTGCCAGAAGTCAGTGGGGTGGGATGCGTCCTGGAGAGAGATGGTGGACACACAGGATTACTGAAGTTTGGAGCATTTCAAACCTTTGCCTCCCCGACCAATTAAGGCTTGTGTAACACATCACTCCAAGGGAAAATGGACCCTGGCAGAGAACATAGTTCAGATTTAATCTTGCTGTATTGAGTTCACGCATAAATAATCACATGTGAACTTGCTGCTTCGATCTGCCCCACTGACTGGCCTCTGTCGAGGCCTGGGAAATTCTCCTTAGTTAGATGTTTTGCGTAAGATGAGCCAGAGGAGAGGTGCCAAGGAGAGGAATGATTTTTTAACGTGAACACATCAGGCATCATTTGCAACATTTGCCCAGAGGATATTCATTCCTGGTGTCGTTATTTTCGTGATGGCTCTTTGCAAAGATTAATTTAAAGTTCCAGCATCAGGAATCATGGGAACATATGAGAAACCCAGTTTTTCTTTTAAAATAGAAGTAAGTTTCCTTCCCAACGTTACAGAAGAAACCTGGAAAAAGGTCACCCTTAAAGACATGTAAAACACCCCTCCGCTTCTTTTCTAATCTCATACTTTTTCATTCCATTTCTTAATTTGGAGAAGAAACCCTCTCTTTTGGAGTGCACCATATGGTTGCAGATCTCCAAAATGGAAAAGCCAATATCATCCAACCTTTTGCAGCAGATGCTCTGATTTCCCATGGTGCTCAACAGCAGACATGCCAGCCACCACCTTACATACGTTTTTCGAGGGCTTTCATGACAAAGTTGGGCCTGTGGTTCCCAAGGCAGTAAGCGAGGTGTGCAGACTGGGGATGAGGTCTCCATCCATCACTTCTCAGTGTATAAATTGAATCTTCCCCCTTCTCAGTCACCTCTCTGTCCCCTTGCAAGGAGCAGAATTGCTGTCAGCCCTTGCTGGGGGATGCCTTGTCCGTGCATTATTTGCCCGCCTTCACGACGCAGCCTACTTCTTCAGGCCATCTGACAATGTCACCTCGTAGGGACCTTCACTGTGGCTATGAGTTTGTCTTTTCTTGTACTTCTTAGCTTTTGGCCTCTTTACATCTGCTGTGTAGTGCTAAGAAACATGTGGCCCTTGGTTGGATACATGGAGGAGGTCATCTCCATGTCCCTCTGTGCTCCATCTCCATGTCAGAAGATGGGACTTCTTGATCAAGGGTCTTTTATATTTTTTGTTTGCTTTCCCCAATCATACATCTTGAAGCAACAGCTTATTGCTTGACAAGGCCAGGAAAAGCCTTTCCTGCAAATGAGCAGTGTGCTTCCCTGCTTTGGCCATGGTGGCAGATGACCTCAGTGCTTCCCTCCCTTAGCCATACGCGTGCCTCCCTGTCCCCATCCCAGGTGGCCCTGTGGGCATCTCTTTTTCCACTGCTTCCTAACAGCATGCACTGTGTCCACCTGGGCTCCCAGGGCTACCGCTGTTCCCAGTCAGGCAGAAGAAAGCCAAGCTTCCTCCGAACCAATGCTGGACACGGGCTAGCACAGGGGGTAAAGCTGCTCAGGCATTTGAGCAGCTGGGGTTTGATACAGCAGGTCAAGCGTGCTGCAGTGCGGAGCATCCGCCTAGATGCAGAGCCACAGCTTCACCTACTGTGCCAGGTCACCTTCATGCCAGGTCTTCCCCGGTCGAGCATCTTCCCATGGAGACAGTGGACCAGACCTCTGGGTGCTGGCCAGGCAGCAGGAAGTTTTTCGCACCCACCACGTTTTGCTTTGTCCACCCGCTTGGGGTGAGGGATTTCACCCATCAGCTGGATCTGGGATTTCTGAAGCATTTCTGCCACGTCCTTAATCCCAAACCCATCCACTTTCCTGGATGTTGCATGCCCATGCACTCTGTTTCAGCCCCAGCGACCCTTCCCCGCCTCGACAAGTCACGGAACAAGTCGCCTCCCCGTGTCCCCCCGCCTGTCCCAAAGCTCATCACTCATCCTCTGGTTTTGTGGCACGCTTGCCTTTATTAAAACCCGTGCATCTCTCCCCTCTCTTCCCACCCCCTTGTGTTAGGCACCCTGAGGTGAATCCCATCCCTTGTGGCAAACCCCTTGCCTTTAGCAAGCAGAGGCCTCACAGTTATTTACCGGGGAAAGGATAAGCTACGGCGTTTATATAAAACATATTAATAATTTCGCCCTTTCCCTCCACATTTACCAAATTGATTTTTGAACTGCTAGCAGTCGTATTGCAATAAATATAGTTGAAATCCATTGCACGTAATGGTTTATAAATTGTGAGTCATAATTCAGCGGGAGCCTTGGGTTTGGTTTGCTGGCTTCTGTCGGTGCGTGCGCGCGCGCCTGTGTTTTCTTTTCTCCAGCCCTTAAGCCTGCACTACTCTCCAGTGGAGTAATAAATTGGGAATAATAGAAGCTCTGCTAACTAAATTTCACTTGTCAGTTGGAAGATTTCATGCTGTGCATTAAGTTCTTGCAAATAGCGCAAGGTAAAAAATAAAAATAAAATAACTGGCCCCTCCTCAGCTCTCCGGTCTGTGTTATCAGTGTGTCTGGCTGGGAGGAGAACTCCCGTTTCCCATTCCCAGCAGCAGCGTTGGTTTATCCCCACCATGAAAATGGCCCCTCATGCCTCCGGGCAATGTTGGAGCAGTGGGATGGTGTAAGCTGCAACTATTTTGTGGTGAGGTTCTCTTGCTGGGGAGCCACCAGTTCCCCTGCCAAAGGGGAGATGGAGAGGGGGGATCGGCCGGGGACCGAGTACTGCCCCAGGGTGCGTCAGGTTATATATTCAATTCACAGCACGGCATCCTTCCTCCGAATCGTGCTCGATCGTTGCCTGAGCCGCCTGTTTGCAGTACACCCCTGGATCTTCGCAGGGCATCGAGCGCAGGAAGGTCCCTGGGATGGAGGAGACCCAGGCAGGGGCAGCTTTGCCCTGGCTAATTCCCCCCAAAGTTTGGCCCCGGCAAAGAAGAGATGCTTGGGAAGAAGGAGCATCCAACAGTGGGGCAACACCCCCCACCCGGGGAGGGTGCTGACCGCTGCCTCTACCAAAATCACCTTTGCACAACCACGCAGAAGGCACTGTCCCTGCGGCCACCGTCCCCAAAAGCGTGGGGGCAAAGGCATCGGGCAGGGGAAGCAGGAGGGTATTGCGCAGGCGGCGAGATCCCCCCCAGGGTGTGGAGACTGACTTGGAGGTCAATGCAGCGGCCAGGCAGGAAAATCCATATCTGCTGCAGATTTATTATCTGTCGGGCAAAATGTAGCACAGATATTTTTAAAACGTGGGGCCATTAAGCTCTCCAAACGGGTCGGCTCACCTGCTATTTTAACAACATGTTGTGACACCATCTTATTTTATAAGTATTCCTCCTGGACTTATTAACTCTAAGCTGTCGCATCCCATTTTGAGGGAGGTAAATGCCATCGAGATGACCGCTCCGGTCACACCGAAACGGTTTAATGAGTTTTTATGGGACGCAGGAAATTTAAGCGCCAGTCCAGGGTTTTGGAGAGGGAAAAAAATGGATCTTTTAGGAATAGTGGTATTTACATTGCTTTTCATTTTCCTGCTCTTTTCTCTATGTGGACGTGTGTTTACTGCAGAATGGGCACACGAGAGCTCATGGACTTCATCTGGGTCCCAGTGATGAAGAGGATGGGAATATTTAAAGCACCATCCACGCAACATGAAGTGTCTGCAGTAGCAGCACATCCCTGGGCACAGACCCATTTTTTGTGCCAAAAAACCCCTTCTCCTGAAAAAATACACACCCCCCCGGGTGTTGCTGGTGGCCAGCGTGTGCCCTTGGGCGAGGGCTTGGGGAGAAGCAGCGCCAAGAGAAACGGGGGTGAGGTCATGGAAAAGTGAAAACAAACTATGTCTCACGTCTGGGAATCGGCTGCCGGTGTGGAAGAAGGGTGGAAAAAGGGGCTTTGAGGCTTCCCAGCCCTTCACTGGCGGCGGAGGGCTCAGGGCAGCCCTAGGGACGGGGAGAGGGTGGGGTACTCAGGTCTGTGTTCTGAGTCTTTTTGCCCAAATGAGTTTATTTGGGGGAAAAAAAAAAATAAAATTAAAAGCTTTGGAGAAAACCACTCCGGGTTTGCCCATCTTGTAATGAGATGTCGGGAAGCTGGTGAATTTGGGGGATGCTTGCAGTGCTGCCGCTCCGTCACGCCTAGCAGAGCACGTGTGGACAGGGGACCGACGCAGCGGTGCGGGACGGTGGCCCCCCCGCCAAGCCCTGCTCTCACGCGCTCAGAGCAAGACGGAAGGCTGTGAGCAGGGGCTTGGCCATGCCATGCCCTTGATGCATGCACTGTGCACCCCTCTGCTAAGACGGGGGTGTCAGGGTGAGGTCCTCAGTGCCCACTTTCCAGCTCCAGCCCATCACCCCTTCCCCGGAGCACGGCTTTCCGGCAGGAGCCGAGCGCTGGCACCAGCGGCCAGAGGAGCAAGCCAAGTAGAAGCATGACACATCCCAGAAAAACAACAAAGAAATGACTGCGAGGAGCTGGATTTGGAGGCAAGGAATGACAGTGTTTAACCCTTGGTGGGACTCGCTGCTCTCAGAGACGGTGCATGGGATGGACCAGCTGCAGCAGGGCAGGTGAATTTGGGGAAAAGAGCTTGATGCCCAAGAGAGGCACCAGTGACCCTCCATCCCTGCCTTTCTGTTGCCTGGCTTACAGCTCGAGGAGCACCCGTGCACCTCCTCTGCCTGCCAAGGCTGCCGAGGCGAGCAGGCTGGCAGCATGGGCAGGCAGTGAACTGAAGCCGGGGGATTTGGCGGAGCTGAGGACCAGCCCTGGAGCACATCGGAGCCCAAACACACTGACTGTCTCCCAGTGCCATCTGCCCTCCCGCCGAGCCGGCTGGCCTGCCGAGCCACGCCATGCCAGGTGGATGCAGGAGGCAAGAGTCATCTGGGAGAGCAGGAGCTATAGGGTTATTTCCAGGAGGCTGAGAAATCAGCAAGGAGGTCATTTGAGGTTGCTTAACAAAAATTGGGCACAGGTTCCTTTTCTGATGTGCATTAGGTTTAACCACATCCATCTGTGGATGTTGTAGCCACACCAGGGCTGTAATGTCACCACCTGTGCTCTAGTCCTGCTATCGGCTTTAAAGAGGGCTTGTAGATGCTATTGTTAGCTCCAGGACCTGGTGGATGGAAGGTGGTAGACCTGGGTGCTTGGGGGCTCTGGATCTGCCAGGAGAAGCTGCATTGCCTGGACACTGTGGGGTGTGCAGGTAGGAGTCATGGCGGCTATAGCATGGTCATAAGGGTTGAATGCTTGTGGCAGAGGGGTTTGGTTTGGTTTTTGTTGGTTTTTTTTTTCTTTCTTCCCCACAGATAGCCCTTAATCATTTGTAGAGGACTGTGTGCTGCTAGCAATAGTGCTACTAGCAGAGCTGTGTGAGCACCTTCTGGTTTTCACCCTTAGGAATGAAGAAGGAAACCTTGGTCCCAATTCCTGGTAGACCATTCTCCTGTGTTCTGCCTTGCTCCTTTTTTTTTTTTTTTTTTTTTTTTTCTTTTTACACAAACANNTTTTTTTTTTTTTTTTGAATGTTACAATCACAACAGAGCTTTGCCTGGAAAAACTGAAAAAGTAGCCAAGAAGAATACACACAACTGCCCAGGAGAGATAATCAGTTGTTGAAACATGCCTGCTGCTCTAATTAGAAAGGAAGTGAAAATGGGTTTAGAGTGAAATTAACTGAAGGCTCCCTTATCCTTTCCATCTATCGTGCCCTCCTAGCCCTTCTGGACAAATGTGATGGAAAGAAAAAAGCTGGAGATCCCTCCAGAGCCTGGACCCGAGCAGTGCTAAAGATGGACCCCTAGTCCCTTCTGCTCAGCCAAAATGTACCTTCAGCTTCACTGTCACCAGTTACGTGGGTTCACGCGGAGCTTGTGTTTTGCTGCTGTCTCCTGCCTGTTCCCTGAATGCCAAAACCAAGCACAAGTAGACTGCCTGTGTCTAATAGGTGGTTTAAGCCATTAGAACTTATTTTCTGTTTATTAAATCTTAGTTGGTACCGTAGATATCTTCAACTTATTTGGGTGGAGGGTTAAAAGCCTGTATCATTGATGCTAATATAATGGCAATAGTGCTAATAGACTTTGCATCTCCTTCGAAAGGAGAAGCTCTCTGGCTCTTAAATCTGTCCCCCTTGGGAGGAAAGGGTGCAAATAGGTAGACTGTGTTATGTGGTCAACATGCTTTTATTGTCTGCTTTGTGATCCTTCCCCTTGTGACAACAGGGTGATCCATCCTTTGGTCTTCTCCAGAAAGGTCCTCTCCCTCCACATGCTTGTCACTGCTCTTTGTTGTCTGGGGAATGACTCTGGGTTTCCTTGCACGTAGCTGAGGATTTCCAGGATCCTAACAGCTCTTGAAAGTGGGTGAAATTAAAGATTGGCAATGATAAAAAGAAATATTAAGGTATTGATGTGACCCTAGTAGCATCTGTGAGGACACTTCTTGCAGCACCTCGGCACCCTGCCTGACACAATTTACAGTAAAACACCTTCTCTCTGCTTTCACTTGAGCTCTGGCTTTGCAGATCTGGAGGAGGAACAACAAGATGTTAGCACTGTGTCAGCAGTTTGCCTGCAAACCCGGAAAAAGATGGCTCTAAAATTGGCTTGGGGTGGTGATGGGGAACACCAGGATCAGTGAGGATCTCCAGCAGCGCACTGTGTGCAGGTATCGGTGGGCAAAACCCGTTGATCAAAAGGAGAAGAAAAAACCTGGCTTGTGGAAGACTTTGCCAACACAAATGTCACGTTGAAGCTTGAACCACAAGTCCCAGCAGGGAAGGCCTTATCTGAATACAAGCTTGCACAGCAGTAGCTATGCCAGTTTTTATTCCTGTTGGCCAATTTGAACGTATTCATTGGCAGAAGTCAATGTTTGGAGCTACTTCCCAATTTTGATGTTTCTAGGTGAGATCCTTTGCAGCCATCTCATGCCACGCAGCCTTTGCCATTACCTCTGAGCCTGAATGCCAAGGGCAGGACCCTTCCAAGCAGACCTCCGAAAGAGCTCAAGACCGTGGTTAAGCACAGGAGAGATGCTTCACCAGAGGGCTGTGTGCATCTTAAAAAATTTGCCTGCTCTTCCTCTCCCCATCATCCTCACAACATCTCCCTTCTGCTAACCTTAATCCCTGTGCAACTCTAGGAGTTAGCAGGGTAGGAGCAGTTGTGCTAGGGCTGGCTAGAGGTCCACACGTGAAGCCATCGGGGCTGGAGAAAGATTGGTGTCATGGGGCACTGTACCCTGAGGCAGTGAGTTCCAGCAGTAAATCACATCATCACCCCCACTCAAAAAAAGGCATCTTTTCCCTTTTAAATTTAAAGGAAGCTCCCACCCACGCACGTTTTCATGCTGTGAGAAAGGGGAAATACCTTCCTGGGACCGTTAGTGATGTCTGTGCTCTATTATGGCCCTCTTATTCAGCTGCTTTCTGAAACTGCCAGTCCCTGACCCATCAATCTCTCCTTGTCTCTGCTGGTTTCTATTAGTTGTCTCAGAGCCTCTTGTGTTTCTGCTATGTCTCTTTCTTGGATTAAAAATGCAGCCATATATTATACAGCCTCTGAGGAGTTAGGGGAATCTGATGAGTGGGCTCTCTGGAAATGCAAATGCTCGGGACTAAGGAGCTGTTGTACACTCAAGTTCATCGTGATGCACTGCTAGACACGTACCAGAGTGTTTTGAAACGACACATCCACAACACCAGAGATCCTCAGCTGGGCCATGCACAAAGGAAGGAAGCTGCTTCTGGCTCTTCCCTTGGATTGAATTCCTATAGATCCCAGCCTTCTTCCTGACTGTCATGGCTCGCTCCAAGGAGACCCTCGCTGATAAATGAGCAAATTGCTGGATGGCTGAAAAATGTGCACTCTGCGTCCTCTGTAATTTGTACTGCCACACAACAGTTTGTGGAAGTGAAATGCAATCGATGGATCAGACCAGAAGGCTCCAATTTAATTTCTGCAAACACTGAAGAGTCAAGATTTCTCTTGTGTTATTTTTTTTTTCCTCCACTGCCACCAGAGCACTGTCCCATCACACTCGGACAAATTCTTCAGGTAATTTCATACCTTGGCACTTTTTGTTTCCTTTCTTTAGATGAAATTCCCTCCTTGTCCAGAGGGTCAGCAGATGTACCACCTAAATCTACCTGAAATCCTGTTATCCTGATTGAGGGGTTGGCAAAAATGACTGAGTGGAGTTTATCTGTCAACTAATTCACCTGGCTGTCCTGGGCACTTTTAGCTGAGAGGAGCACCTTTCTGATGGTTTCTATCTCTTCTTCCACTCATGGCTGCATTGTAACACCAATCCCCTTGATTCAAGACCAGCCTTGTCCCTGTTGCACTTGGCTGCCTGGTTGTGGGATGGATTGGGACCATGGTCTTTGCTCTGAAGGGTTTCTGAAGGCATCTAATTTGGCTCTAGCCTGAGGTGTGGCACGGCCCTTTGAGCCAGTATTATGTGTCTCAAGGAAACCTCGTTCACCAGGAGGTTTGTCTGCCCCATCCAACATGTAAGGCTGCAGAAAAGTCCACCGTATAGCAGCTGCGAGATGGCTGATCTGCATAATTTTGTGGTTTACTTGTTTCTGGGTGTTTTAATCTGTTGCAATTAGCTAGCAAGCCTTGTTTTCTTTATGACCATTTGTAGTGCTGATTGTTGGCCATGTACCTTTGGGCCTGAGCCAGAGAGAGTAGCAGTCTGGAAACCAGCTGGTACCTGAAGCTGGTTAGAGCACTAGACTGATGCGCATATTATTTTATGATGACTTATTTTGATTCAGAGCCATGAAGAGGTGAAGGTTTGATGTTTACCAGCCTGGAGCATCACTGTCCTAGAAAACCCCAAAACCCCACAAAAACCAAGCCTCTACTCATTGACTCAAATGTCTGGCTCCTTCTTCAGATCTAGTTTACACTGAAAAATGAGTGAATAACTGTTCAATATAAGTTGAGGAGACTTCATGCTTGATGGTGGTCCACAGGAGATGCAGATTTTGGGGTTGCTCCATGAGGCTGTCAGCTGCAGAAAGAGGAAGACATCACTACTAGCTCCTGCTTAAGTTACCTGACTGTTGCCAGTTCAGACTTGCTTTCAAAATTTGGGAAGCAAAAAAAAAAAAAAAATGTTGAAGGCTGCTTTGCAAATCTGGTCTGTGCTACTTACAGAGTAGGAGCGGAGGAATGTGTTAAAAGAGCAAATTTGTCTCTGGGAGGTAGAGCGTATCCTCAGTGGAACTTGCAGACTGCAGGAATTGGAATGCCCAATTAGTGGAGAAGTCTGGGTGGTATGGGCATTGCCTGAAAGCATTTGGAGGCGGTGATGTAGACACCAGCCTTGCCCTGCATGCTCTCCTGGTTCTGTTTTTTTCTAGGATGCACAAAGTCTGAGTCTCTCTTGCTAACTGCATGGCTGACACCAGTCAAGGTCTGCCAGCAAACTCTTCCCACTGTTATAGACCTTCCCAGGAGGCCTGGCATGTAAGAGATAGGAGTGTCAGCCACCCGGGCTCCTCAGAACTTAAAAATAATCAGCTAAGTCTAATATAAATGCAAAAATCTCTATCACCTGAGCACTGCCACTGCTGTTCTAGCTGTGTCAGGAGGAGATGTGGGCAGATGAGGATTAAAAAAAAAAGTGACTCCATCAGGACCCAGCAGATACCGATCCATGTCTTATCACTGATGAGATTGTCCTTCACCATGTCCCTATGCCTAGGCTGTAAGATGGGAGAAGTCCCTGGGGCAGAAGGGAGGCTGGGGAGGGCCAGCAGCTTTTGGGTATACCCATCACCCTTGGGATGCACCTATCTCCTAGGTGTGCCTATGGAGGGGGGGGGAGGGAACCTGCCCTCCTTCCCTCATCCCTCCCAGGTATTTGGGGTGTCTGGGAGCTGGGGCTGCTTGGGTTTCCTGCTGTGCAAGACATTGCACGGAGTCAGCCTGGGACCACAGGTGCTGCTGGGTTAGAGAGAAATAATAATTCATGTCTCTGTTCCTGGGTCACACTTGAAATTAATGAATGGCTTTGAAAAGAATGGCTTTGGGGAAAAAAAAAAATGGGCAAGTTTCCTTTTATTAATATAGTTTGGACTCTTGGCTGTGGGTATCTGTGCACAATTAGGTCATGCTTGCAACCTAGAAAATACAAGATTTTCTTTTGTAATGAGAGCTGAGATGCTCTGCTAATCGCATGACTCCTGAAGCAGGGTCTTTTTGCAGGGGGGGGGGGAGCAGCACAAGAAGCAAATGTAGTAAGCAACCTGTGATCAAATGGTGATCTGCTGCGACGGGCACATGTAGATATCCTTCGGTAAGAGACATAAAAGCCCATGTCAGGACTCGCAGGGCTGTAATGAAGTCATTGCAAAGCGTTCGCTGCCGGATGGCTTCCTGGGTCTAGCTCTTAACAGGTCTTAATGGGCCAAAAAATGGGAGGCTGTAAGGGGGAGCCTGAAGCGAAGGCCTGATTGCGAGGCAGCGTGGTGTAAGTGCTTCAGTGCCCAACCAAGCGCCAAGCTTTTTGTTACAAATGGATGAGAGGAGCAAGAGAAGTGGTGTTTCTCCGTGACCGCATTGAAGATGGGTATTTGGCATGTACCTTATCAGGAAGGATTATTTTGTGGGCAGGGATGCCGGAGGAGAGGAATATTAAGGAGACGCTGCAGATTTTTCTTTTCTGGGAGACTTTGAGGAATGGATGCATGGCTGTAAAAAGGAAAAGGCACACACACACACCAC
>VZTL01074201.1:81113-94458 GCA_013400535.1 Scopus umbretta | reverse complement strand
AAACAAAGCAAGGGGAAGGGGAAAAAAAAAAAAAAACAAACAACTTGTCCTCTTACAACATAAAAGCCCTCCTCCCCTCGAAAGAAATAAAAGCCAGAGTGAAATGAAGGTAAATGCCAGAGGTTTAAGTACCACGCTGCCGAGTGTGTTTTAAAGGTTACCTTTCAGGGGGTTGGAGAGAGAGCGAGCGACAGAAAAGGAAAGGAGTTGGAGCACTTCCCATTGCGAGGACCACTCCAGCTCTTAATGGATTTTTATATCCCTGTCTGCTTTTTGTGACATTATTAAAATTGTTTATTTTTAATTTTTTTTTTTCCCTTTCTTTATCTGGGGGAAGGGGTCAGGGGCAGGAGGAGAACTCTGTTGCCATGGCAATATCCAGCTACATGGTGCACATCTGCATTGCTGATTTGGAGCAAAAATGGAGTTTTGGGGTAGTTTTTAAAGAGGAGAGAGAGAAGCCGTGTCTAGAAGCATGTGCATGCACACACCGGGACAAAAGTCACACGGTTTAATTACAGGTGTGGGAAGGTGACATTTCCAGTGCTTACCTGACCAGGATAAAGAGATGAGGAGCCTGAAGCAAGGTAAACACCTGTGTATAATGTGAAAGCTGTATGGCAGACCCCCCCTTGCCTTACCTCTAGCAAATATCGCCCCGTTTGCTATTCCAAAAAGTATGCCAAAATTTCCCTCTGGCTTAGGGTAATGCCTTTACCTTTGGTAGGCTGTGTATATCCCTGGCAGACCGGTGAGGTGTGGGTCGTTAGGTCCTAAAAGTGGGGACAAAATTGTTCTTGGATGGCAAGGGCCATCTTTCTGCACCCTGGAGGGCTCCCCATCATCTGCTCCTCTGCAGAGTCAGCCGGCTGGGTAAAACCTGGGTACCACGGGTGGCCTCGGCACCTGAAAGCTTGGGATACCAAAGCAGGAGGGGCTGATGGCACAGGACCTGCCAACACACTCGCCGGTCCATTTGCAGTCTGCAGCGGGCTCCTTGGCATAGCCCCCCCACCTTTGCCTTCCCAGCTGGATGCGTGGCAGGAGGGCAACCAAAATACCCTGGCAGACAGTTTTACAGCAGGAGAGTGTCCCAGCTCCTCCCCGGGACGGCCGAGGATGCTCTCTGCCTGCCGGCCAGGGCTTGGCGTGGTTTTCCCTCCAGAAGGAAGGAGGTCTGGGGAGCAGCGTGGTTCGGTGGCACTCGCCAGCCCCCCCAGCGTGGCTCTGAGCTGTCACGCAAGCTGCTGTAAAATGGCACAGCCCTTCCTTCAGCCCTTGCTCTCCTTGGGAAGGTGATTTCAAAGACAACAACAGAGAAAGCAAAGGTCTGCCCTCCCTGAGGGAGGGAAGAAGCCTTCCTCCCACCCCACATCCAGGCAGGTGGGGAAAAGGCATACACTGAAGGGGTCTGCTATACTTTGGATCCTGCTTTCTTCTTCCTGGTCCCCAGCCCTTTGATTGGGTTTGCTCTCTTTAATTCTGTTTTCCTGTCAGAAGGCAAACCCAGTTTATGCACCCAGTGATGTTCATACTCTGTTGTGGCCAAATGAGCTCAAAATTACTCGGAATGATCTGCCTGCCCCAAAAGCCCCATCTTCCCTGCCTGTCCCAGGCATTGGGGAGAATCCTATTTCAACACAGCTCCTGGTCCTGGCTCTGTTATCTGCCTGGGTAAGCTCTTTGCTCCTGATGTCTTGAATGCCTCATCCTCATAACAGACTGGCAAAAAAACCCAAAAACAAACCCCAAACCCCAGCACATCTTAGGTTTCTGCATGGGATAAACAAGTCACGCTGGGCTTAAACTTGGATAGGAACCAGCGTTTCTGCTGATCACCTCCATTTTCCCCTGTGCAGTTGAGAGATGTCCAAGGATGCTTGCTGGGAGCAGGATAGCATCACCTGCTGCTTGAAACACCCGTCCATGCCAGGGCTGGCTGAGTGCACGTGCTCTGTTTCACACGATGCTGGGTGGGTGTGGGATCCTGCGGTGTTCAGCCTGCAGCACCCCTTTTTTTTTTTCCCCAGGGATGGAAAAGGGTCTCAGGGTGCTCAACCTGCTCTGACTCTTGGGCAACGGAGATACCTCCTCTCCGCTGCAGATCTCCTCCGGTCACAGAGCGGAGGTGATGCAGGGACCGGGATGCATCAGTGCCGAGTTGCTTTGACATGGTTTGGGCCTGACCCGATAGCATCCATCGGGGCTCAGGCCCTCCTGGCAGGACGAAGGGGTGCGAACCTCCCCAAAAGGGCTCGGGAAGTGGCACAGGGAGAACAGTCCCTGGAATGATGGCAATCTCCACCTCCGCAGGCCCCGGCTTCCCCTCTGGGTGCCCCGGCTGGGCTCTTGCCGGGTGTCAGATGGCCTCACGGAAACAAATTATCGCCTTGGCTGGGGAGGTTGATGTGATTTCATTTACTGCTGCTTTTACTAGCTGTGCTCAGTGCCCAGCAGGACCCCAGGCAGCACGGCTGCTGGGGGGAGGCGAGTGGAGATGATAGAGGGTCCCCCCGGCGCCGAGCTCGATTTTAGCCACTCTCACAGCTCCCGCAGAGAGGGATTTGCTGTAATTGCACACGCAGCTGGAGGGAGAGGAGGAAATCCCATGGCATGGGCTGCCTTCACGGGGCAGAGCAGCGTCCCCTCCCATGGGAGATGGGGGCTGTAGGAGCCCCCTCCTACCTGGCCACCAGCCTTGCCTCCACGAACAAGGCTTCAGCAGCAATGCTGAATACCCCGAGTGCTGGGGTAGGGATGCAGAGAGATACCCCCTGCACCCAGAGCTCCAGCCACTTGGCAGCACAGCAGCCCCTGGCTTTATGTCGCCGAGCCTTCTCTTGCAGGACCTGCCATCCTACCACCACGCTGAGCCGCCCGGACGCGTTGCCAGACGCTGTTACTCCGGCAGATGGGTGGGAAAAGAGTTAACTTGTTAAAACTTTTCAGCTTCACATCTGAAATCTGTGTTTTGTCGTCAAACAGGTAGTACATCTAATAAAACGAACCTAATCTTTACTCCAAAGCTGTATTTTTTTTTAGCTGCAGGGGCTCTGGTAACTGCTGCTTTGCTCTTATTTCTTTTGCTCTTATTTCACCAGAAAGCCCACAATAAAAAATACAGTGGAAACGCTTGGAGAAAAGGAGTTGTCAAGACAAGCAGTTATCAGAAATACTTGGGGCCAAGGGGCGACACAGAAGTCGCGCAGCAACCAGGCCGTGCAACCCCTCCAGCTCCTTCTGCATCCAGCCAGGCACACCGGGAAAAGCTCCACAGGGACGAGCCTTTCCCAGTGATGGGCTGAGGCTGGATCCTGGCGCTGTGCTGGCCACGGCTCTCACTGCAAGGCAGGACTGGAAAGGTATTAGCTTTTTTTTTTTTTTCTGCAAGAGCAGGGTGGTGGTTGTGGTGTTTATGGTGTGGTGGCAAAGGAGAAAGGATGGGCTGAAGAAGAGACCTGTGCTATCAGAAAGAGGGGGGGGGGGAAAACCCACAAAAAACCAAACAAACAAATAAAAAACCCATGAAAACCAGTCAGGCTCAGCCCCTCCTGAGACTGCGGTGTGTGCCAGTGTATATATTTAGGTTTTGGTTAGCTTTCCCTGCCTCCCAGCAGCCCCAGAGACCCAGGCCAGCGCCGCAGGAACATGCAGGCGTACCCGATGCCCGCGGTGATCGCTTCATGTGGACAGCGCTCGATTAGGACTTGTGGCTATTGCTTTGGTTGATAAGCCTCTCTGGGGCAGGGGGGGGAACATGGAAGCAAGGGAGAGAGAGAGATTTAATTGGATAATTCTCACTGAAGCATCTCCTGGTTAACCAGCCAGAACCCCACCTGCATCTTTACATTATTTTGCATGCTAACAAGGCCTGCGTCCCGTGAAGCGGCTGGTGGGGCATGAGGGGTTATTAAACCTGGCAGCGCCACTTCCATTTATCCTCCAGGGTAGCTAAGGGAGGGAACTGGATGCCAGCGCTCCTTCCCCGGCAGTCTGCAGGGAGCCGGGTGCCCAGCGGGGCGGCTGGGCTCTTCTTTAGGATGCTTACGTACGGATTTGGAGGAAAATGCTGCTGTTTAGAAGCTTGGGCAGCTTTAGAGTCATCGTGAGCAGACATTGTCCACCAGCAGAGAGAGAAACGATGAGGCTTTAACCTCCATCAGGGTGAACAAACGGGAGCCTTGGCTTTATTCTGCCTTTTCCCCTGCAATCGACTGAGGAGTAATAGCACAAAGGAGGGTAGTGGGAGCAGAATCGTAGAATCGTTTAGGTTGGAAAGGACCAATCGATGATCCAAAAGGATCACCGAGTCCAACTGTTAACCTAGCACTGCCAAGTCCACCACTAAACCACATCCCTATGCGTCTTTTAAATACCGCCGGGGTGGTGACTCCACCACTTCCCTGGGCAGCCTGGTCCAATGCTTGACCACTCTTTCAGTAAAGAAACTTTTCCTAACATCTAATCTAATCCTCTCCTAGCGCCGCTTGAGGCCATTTCCTCTCATCCTATGGCTTGTTTCCTGGGAGAAGAGACCAACACCCTCCTCACTACACCCTCCTGTCAGGAAGCTGTAGACAGCGCTAAGGTCTCCCCTCAGCCTCCTCTTCTCCAGGCTGAACAACCCCAGTTCCCTCAGCCGCTCCTCATAAGGCTTGGTTCTCCAGGCCCTTCCCCAGCTTCGTTGCCCTCTTCTGGACACGTTCCAGCACCTCAGTGTCCTTCTTGCAGTGAGGAATGGAGCAACAAGGACAACTGAAAATGTCTGGGCTTGTTCAGTTTGCTCTCCCTGATCATCCAAAACAACCCGAATGGATAGATTTCTTTCTTCCAAGGCTGGGCTGAGCACAGACATTAAGCTGAGTGGGAAAGACCTGCACGAGACGGTCACGGACAAATGCTTAAAAATACAAATATATCACTGTAAATTTCTGGACCTCTTCCCATCCCAGACAACCTGACCTTCAATTTGTTGAACTTCATCCCACGGTTTTAATGGTTGTCAGCGCAAATGCAAGCTAGTTGTTCCTGGAAACATGGAGCTGTCCCCCAAGCCTTGAGAGAAGTTAATATTGCCCTTGTCCCCCCCCACGGGGTTTCCCTCCACGCACTTTATCTCGGAAGCATCACACTGTTCTACGGGAAGTTGCCCTCTGCTCCGACCCTCGGGAACATGTCCTGAAAGATGTCACTTGGCGGGGAAGCAAGGCGTAAATGCTTTCATCTGAAATGCTGCAGAATCAGACTTGGGAAATAAACACCAGGAAGGTGGAGGAAGGTCTCCTGTTCTCCCCTTGCTAGCATTGATAATAGATATAGCAAAGCGTGGAGAGTCAGGGAGAAAGCTGCTGTAGGACCACCCTCCCCCCCCAGTCTGGATATTCTTCACATTGGCTTCTAGGAGGAGAAAAAATATGAGTAAGCTGCTGATAATCCCAAATTCTCAAAATTGCTGTTGGTAATAAATTAGCGGCAGCAAGTAGAGGCAGGTGACTCAAACTGACTCATAACAAGTCAGAGGGAGCATCTTTCTTCCAGAGCGTGGTCACGGCTTCGCTTGATACAGCCCTTGACAAGTGTCCTTTACCCAGAGGGAACCTCTCTGAATGCCATGAAACACCATCAGGTTTGCCCACATCGGCACAGAGTCCTGCTCCAAAGGGAGGTGCTTTTCTTGTAATTAAAATTAATGGGCTCTTACAGCTTGGTTCCATCCGTGGTTTTTTCCAGGTAAGAGATGCCGCAGGACGATCGGTCATAGCATGAGCTGCTCCCTGAGCTGCATGGCTCAGACTGAAAGGGACATTTAAAATTCCCGAGGTCCACAATCCAGACATAACTTTTAGCCAGGGAGCACAGCCGGTAGTAGACATCAGACACTCCTCACCAACACCCATCTGCTCCAGAAACACAAACTCCATTCAAAACCAGGCACCTCCAGCCCTGTTACTCACAAAAAGAGACATCAGGCTCTGGCAACCTCCAAAGCCTTGTACTTCAGGACTTTGGATTTAGGTCAATGTAAGCATGGTGTTAATGTAGTGTCAGCAGGAAAGGCTCCAGTCCCTCGAGCCCGTTCCTGGTAAACATGCACTGCCCTGGTTTTGGGGTGGGGAGGGAGGCCTCTACACTGACCAGCAAGGCATGGCACCATGCTTAGTGACTCACCCAAAAGACCGTCGTTGGCAATAGTCAACATGGAGGACATGCCTGCAGGCATGAGCAGTGGGCACCTCCATGCCATTGGGAAGCCGCCGCTTCGGTCAACTGCTGTGGTCTTTCCAGGTATCATGACGGTCTCCTTTCCTGCCAGCAGATTTTCTCCCGCCCTCTTGGCAAAGACAGCGGGAGGCTTTGTGCCAGCTGCCCCTCCTCCTGAGCGGCTCCTGTTTTCATCTGATGAGCCCAAAATCAAATGGCCGCCGTCCTCCTACACTTCTCCCCTTTACATAACATGGGGTTGGGGTTGCAAGCGGAGACCTCGAGCACCATTTCAGCATGCGTGGATGACAGCAATAAGAACAGCATTTACGGGGAACTGCTCTTTCCCTTGACTTCGCTACCGTTTACGTGGTCATGTAGGATGTAACACAAAGCGCACTAGACTGAGCTGCAAGACTCTTCCTCGCTCGCCTCCATGGCGGTGGAAAACCACACTGCATTTCCAACCCGCCAGCAGAGACTGGGAGCACTCGGCACCTCCAGAGCCACCAAAGACCCATGGCAGAACATCATCCCCAGGTGCTGGATGGCTTCAGCCAGCTGGAAGACCAGGAGATGCAATTTGAAGCTCATCGTGAATAGAAATGCACCGGGATGTATGGCCGGAGACCCCGGCGCCTCCACCCTGTGCCCTTCCCAGATCCGGCCCATCTGGCGGATACCCCCTAGAGCACCCCTGGTGCTGGTGCCATTGGCAGGTATGTCGCAGGAGGAAATCAGGCTTCGCCTTGGAGAGCGCCAGGTGTCACTCAGCAAAGGATGTTCCCAGTGCTGGGCAGTGACACACATTGTTAGCAAGGCCAGGCTGAATCAAGGAAAACAAGTGAGATGACACTCAGCGATCAGTAATTCCTCCCCCTCACTCATAACTCTGTCAGCCCTTTCAGCTGGATTGTCAAAATACGTTTGTCACAGAACAATTCTTACTCTTTTTTTTATTATTATTTTTTCCCCTTTTTCAGACTCTGGCTGAACTCATCCGTTTGGAACAAAACCCAATATTCATTTCCTCTCTGGGCAGTTGATTTTATTATTGGCTCACCTGCTCCTGCAGTTGAAAAGCTATAAGACTAGCTGGGTCTTCAAAATTAAATTCTGTTGGGTTTTGGGTGGTGGTTTCTTTTTTTTTTTTCCAGCCTCACGTATTCCATGACTGCAGGTTACTGGCAGTGATTTGAAGATGTACTTGGCAAAGGCACTTTGTCTGGGATGGGGATGAGCAAAACAGGAAGCCTGCTTCTCTTTAAATCAGCATCTTTCCAAAGGCTCAGACTATTCCAGAGCAGGGCAGACCTTGCTTGTGCCTTGCACATCTTTTGCTGAGGGTTAAGTGGAGCTGTGGGCAGCCACGAGGTGTTCCACCGGACAGATGAGCCTAAAAGAGGAAAATGTGGATTACTTTGAGGGTCTTTTTTGGGGGGGGCGAAGGACCCTCCTCAGCCCCAGCTTGGCAGCTGGGAACACTACTAGGCTAGGATGGAATTGGGATGTTGCTTGGTCTCGAGATCCTTCCCAGGCTCCCCGATTCCTGCCACAGCAGGATGAATTTTGCTGCTTCAGGGACTGCGCTCAGGAGGCCAGGCTCAGTTCTGCGTTGCGCTGCCAGCTTTGCTTATTTTAGTTACTGATCTTCTCTGCTGGGCTGGTAGAAGAAGGGTCTTGGGACAGGGAGGGAGGGACCTACGTATCCCATTGCGTCACCAAGACCGGCTCTCCCAAGCCAGACCTAAAATGCTCCAAGGGCTGCTTGGAGAGCTGTGTTAAGGGCTTAGGAACTCCCAATTAGCCACCGCTGGATTAAACTCCTCACCTTTCTGTGACTAGGTGATGTTATCTTCATTCTGTAGCCGAGGAGCGAGGCCCAAGGATAGGAACGAAACCCTAATCTCTGTTGACACTGGCTTTCACCTCGCCGGCAATAGTCTCTGCCTCACTTGTCTGCGCACGTGTTTTCCACGCCTGTCTTTTCCGTGGGAATCCTGGCTGAGACATTTGCTCCCTCGGAGTTCCCTGCAAATGCTAAATGAGGTGCCAAAGCCAAAAGCTGACCTCATCCTTTCTCAGCAGGAAATAAGTTTGCCAACAACTGGTATTTTCGCTGACCTCATATTGTGAAAGATCTGCGTCCCGTCTCACCTGGAAATGCCAGCCACGAGACAATGCCGGTAGCAGGAGCCAGCGTTTTTACTGGAAGGAATATTTTTAGCCTGGCAAGGTGTTGCGCTGGCAAGTTTCTTCCTCCAGACCGTATTACCTTGGTCTGTCAGAGCAAGCACGTGGGCTCTTCAGCTGCAGGGTTTGGAGGAGCAGCCCAGCCGGCCGGGGGCTGCGCTGGCGCCGGCATCATCCCCGTGCATCCCCCAGCACCGCGGATGCATCCAGACCTGCCCACCCGCCGGCGCGGGTCGAGGCCGGACATGTGTTAGAACATGAAAAGCAATTGCAGCTGAAAATGAGAGGAAGGGGAAGCGTGAAGAAAACCTCGCGGGTGCGAGACGAGCTCCCCCCCCGCCTGCCCTGAGAGGTCTCCCCATCGGAGATATCGGACGATGCCCAGGGAGGGGGCTGCTCCAGCGTGTACCTTCGCGTCACCGCTCTGCCCCGAGAAATCGGTGCCAAAGCTTGGAGGCCTGGGGAAGCTGGATGCTGCTTCCCGGAGCTGCCAGGCACTCGCCCATGGAAATGCGTAAATCCATGGGGAGAGAAGGGCCATGCACCCACACTCCCTCCAGGCTGGAATTTCCCCTGTGATCCTCCTGATAAGCCGGGTGCAGGAGGATGGGGAGCAATACGAGCTGTCATCTGCTGTACCTGCCGATTGACTAAAGAGAGGGAAAGAACCGGCAGACACCACATGTCCTCCGTGCCAGGCTGCCCACGCAGTTTTCTCCCTCCCAATTACCAGCCACAATAAAGGAGCGGGCAGGACCAGCCTTGTTAGTAGGACTGGGACCGGGATGGTCTGGGCTGAGTTTCCAGACTCTGTGCAGGCTCTGCTTCTACGCCTGCACCGTGCAGGATCCTGCAATGCAGACGGAGCGGTCAGGGGGAACCACGCCGGGAGTCTGCCAGGCCGGAGCTGGCTCCTGAGTGGGTGGCTTGAAACCCAGAAGAGGAGGATAAATCCCCCCGGAGTGCGTGCAACAGCTGGATTTTGGAATAAGGGGGACTGTAGGAGTGCCCAGGGAGGTGCAGAACCGGCTGGCTGGCTGGGGAAGCCTCTCTGCCTGCATCCCTGACCCATCCCATCACCCTGCCCGGCATCCGCACCGTCGGATAATACCAAGCAGTTGCTGCCTCCATGCTGGTCCTCCCCCAGTAAGCACCCTCGCACCGTTCCCCTGCTAAATAAAGATCTCCAGCCTCCTAATATCGGCATGCTGTTTTCCCAGGCAGTCCTGGGCTCCGACCAGCCCTGCTGAGACCTTGCCCGTGCTGTCGCAGCATCTGGCAGCAGCAGGCAGGAGGGAGAGGCAGAGATGGGGTGGTGGGTGAAGCAAGGGACACGGAGTGCAACCAAGCAGGTGATTATTTTATCCTTTTGAGGGAAGGAGGAAGAAATTTCCATGTGACACTCCCTGGGTATACCTGGAGGGCCCAGCTGATGAATAGGACTGTTTTACTTGCCGCAGGCTGAGCCACGCAAAGCTCAAGAGAGTTTTTTTCCTGAGCTGCTCCATTAACACAAACAGACAGCAATGCTAGCTGCTGACACCAGGGTTAATTAAATCCATCTCTCCATCAATTCTTATTCAACTATTATCGATGGTCATTAGATCAGCGACAAAGTGACAAGCAAACAGTAATAGACTCATCTTAACCCTCGCAGTACTGGAGAAGGGTAAGTAGAGTAGGTGAGCGGGGAGGTGGCTTCTCTGGTGCTCTGCTCAAACCCTGCTTGCTCTCCCTTAGAGGATCCCACCTGTATTTGAATTAGTCCTCTTGGTAGGGCAGGTCACCAGCCCTACTCCCCCAAGGAGCCATCTGTGCCTGTGTCCCTCCCTGTCCCTTTCCAATAGCTTCGTGGCCCGAGGGGTCCCCACAGGAGCTGTGCTGTTCCTCAGGAATGCCGGGGACAGTGGATGCGGTCCGTGGCGCAGTGACATGTGGGCTGAAAGCAGAAAAGTCCCGCTGCTGCATCCTTCTCGCTCTCTGGGGCAGCTGCACCTCAGTGTTGGTCCACAGGGGGGGAAAAAAAAAAATCACTCTTGTCACAAGGCGGCCGCAAACTGCACAGCAGAGTCACCGGGGTGATGCCACCCTCGGAGGAGAGACCCGCAGAGCTGCTGTGCACACCTAAGCAACTAAACAAACCTCGGGAAAACTCCTTGCTGAACTAACTCCATCCATGAAAGGACTAACAAGAATCCTGGAAACGTGGGCTTTCGGCTCCTGGAGCCCGCGCTTCCTGCAGCAAGGCAGAGCTGATTTCCTCCCCGTGCTCGCGTCCCGAAGGCCCTTCCAGTGCCGCTCACACTCTTACAGTCAGGCTCGCGGGGGAAAGCTGCTGCTGCTGCTGCTCTCCTCCCTCTGCCCCTCTGATTAACAGCTTAAATGAGAACTGAAGGCTGCCCAAGAGCTGCAATACATTTTCACGCTTCTGCCGCCGCAGCCAACAAGCCAACGTCCAGCTCTCTTCAAGGTCACTTGCAACCTTAAAGTGACTTTCCAGCTTGCTCGGGGAGTGGTGCTTACGTCCCGTGGTTTTAACTCATGGAGCAAAGAGATGGGGGGTCTCTCTGGGAGGGCTGGGGCTGGGTCGTGGTGGTGGCTCACGCAGGACACATGACGATGGGTTATGAAATGCCTGCAATAAAACAAATACGTCATTCTGTGCATGCACGCAGGTAAAAAACCCCACACATATTTACCCTGATTTTTTGCCTGGTCATATGTGAAACCCTGTGCCATCATTGCCCTTGGTGGTCCGTGGAAGTCTTTCCAAACACCTGGGGTTGTCTTCGGAGGTCTTACATGCAGGTTAGGTAGCCGCCTTGATTTGGGAGGGTGGGAAGGACTACTTGAGGTGAGAAGGCAAAGGCACCACTGTTTGTTTCACGACCCCAGTATGTGGGCTTGCGTTGGGGGGTGTCCTATAGCCCAGAGCTCTCCAGCTTTATGCTTTCTACATTAGCAAAGTTACAGAGCGCCACCAAACACCCATCTCCAGACTGGTAGGATGGAGCTTTGTGTTGTTGGCTCGCAGCGGAGGCTTGCTATGACTTCTTGACCCAGCGTGGCTCAGGTAAACTATTAAAAAAATACGTTTATTACCACTTTTCTCCCTCTTACAGTCTGTCTTGTTCTTGTCTTGCTGGAGTCAGGCTGACCGTGGTGGTAGGGCACAGCCAGGCAGGGGAACAGGGCACAACATTTCTGGAGACACTGCTTGAACGCCTTCCTTCCAGCCTCTACCCCGAAGTTTTCGACATGAAGACAAGATTTCTGAGTGCTGGTACAAGTGCCTCGTGATGGCCCATCTGCTCTACTGCGTAAAGTGTTTGTTCTTGCAGGGTTGCCTGGGGTTTGTGTTGCTGGAAATAGTTAATAGTTTCAGAGCTGGTTCATCGCTCATCTGTACATGCTTCTGCATTGCTTCGGTGTTTTTGTGGGGTTCAGAGATCTCGGCGTGAGCCGCAAAACGCTTTCTTTGTGTAGCTCTTTACATAGGCTTTTAACACCTGCAGAAGCTGCAACGTGCCTGAGAGACGGTGAAGAAATGGTTTACAAGTTGTAAAACCCTTCGTTGCTAGAGTCGGAAATGGGCACGCACGAAGTGCACGGCCAGGAAGAAAAAAAGAGCCAGGATGCTGCAAGGCGGAGGTGTGGCAGACCTCTGTCTCAAAACATAGTCCCACTGCTAGAGAAGGACCTTCTGTGTGCCGAGGGAAGACCCCGTCCTTGCTCAGCATTGACCTCTTGCAGGGTCCGTGCACGGATGGCCTCTCGCCACCTTCTCGTGGTGGTGAGAACGGCAGAGCGGCAATGGCAGGTAGCGTCTGCCTGTGATGGACTAGTCCTGGTCTACTGGCCATCGCCCCAGTCCTTTCTTTGGAGGAGGGAGACCTTGGTCCGGGTGAGGAACGGGGCACCGGTGAACGGAGAAGCAGAGACGTAGCTTTTCCACGGTCATCTTTCTAACTGGGATGGACAACTCTCTGACATTCCCCCTGTGCACCTACCCGAGGCAGTATTTTATCCCTGCTCTTCCCCAGTGAAGGAATGCAGGAAGGGCATGTTAGGAAATGTCCTTTGTTCCTGAGCTGGGTGAAACAGCACAGAGGGAGAAAGTTGCTTTGGGCTGGAGTGGCTCGCCTTGGGCTAAGGGCAGAGCTGCCAGGGAGAGCAATTGCCCTCCTAACCGCAGCCCGCCCCAGCTCCCTTGATCCAGCAAAATGCCTGTGCCCCGCAGGCACCCTCGGCTTTGCTGGAGGGTGGTGAGACTGAGCCTGAACACAGCACCGGGCAAGGTAAGAGGTGGCCCCACGGCGGGGCGAGGAGGGGGCAGAAGCACCCCACACGGGGGTCTGGGCGCTTGGCCGGCGAGCAAAGGGCGAGAGCAGCCCTGCGCCGGGTGGGGAGAGTGGCTCTGCTCGGCAGTTTAAACCCTCGCTTCTGGAAAAGGAAAATAATTGCCATATTCATTTGTGGAGGGAAATAATTACTTCATTCGTGACATGAAGTCAATTTTTGTCCTGAACCGGAGGGAGCCCTGTACTGACAGAGGGAATTTCAGAGAGAGCAAAAACAAGCCTGGCATTTGTACGCCGCAATTAAAGGCAAGAAGGAGCCAGCGGTGGGTTGGGTTTTTTTTTTTCTCCCCCCCCCACCCTTCTGTTTTTTTGCACATCAAATCAGATAACGAATAAAATGTTCTGGCTTCTCCGGCTCAGGCTGGGGGGAGAGGAAAGGTCTTCCTTAACTTCGTTAGCCACGCTGAAATGTTGCGGTTCAAAAGATGACTGCGGCAAGAGAGCGCTTCCCCCCCCGCCATTTGCCACGGCAGCCTGGCGAGGACCCATGGGCAGATTGAAGGAGCCTGTCGGTCATTTAGCGGGGCCAGGGGAGGTGCAGGCAGGCACTTAACACAGGTTAAACAATTTATGGGAATTAAAAAGGGAAA
>VZTL01074201.1:69854-81066 GCA_013400535.1 Scopus umbretta | reverse complement strand
AAAAAAGAGAGAAGGCCTTTCTACCTGTGCCAGCCATGGGGTCAAATCTGAAATCTATTCCTTGGAAAGATCAAAGGCCCAGGCTGGGATTTCTGGGCGAGCAGCACAAATTGCTAATGGACCTGGGCTGGCATGCTGCTGTGAGCAGGCGCGCTTGCTCGGCTGCCGGCACGGGCAGAAGCAGCGGCCTTTCCTCTGCGGGCTCCAAATGGAGGTGGAGTGTTCCCGTTACAGCCGGGGAGGGTGCAAGCCCACGCGCCCCACTGCGCGCTTTGCTGCCCCACGCCGGGGTCCCTCGGGGAGCTGGGGCCAGGCTGCCTCTCTGCCACGGGACCCGGTGTCCGGCACGTGCCCGGGACCGTGGCCACCGCGTGAAAAATGGGGCTTTTGGGACCCCTGGGGCAGGGGGAAAGGGCGGCCAGCGTCCTGCAACGAAGGCATGGAGGCTTTTGCAGATAAATGATAAGCCAGAGCCTTTGGCGCGGCTCTTCTGCTGTGGGGCGGCTCCGGCTAAGCGCTGGAGCGCCTCGCTCCGAAGAGGCTTCCCGTGCCTGGTCCGGCTGGCCCGCCGCAGGCCTGCGGCTGCCCTCCCCAGCTCGCCTGCTCCCAGAGGGAAGCTGGGGGCATGGCTGGCTGACCCGGAGCAGAGGGGAAGGTGATAACTGCGCAGGCTAATTGATAGTAAATTATGTGGGAGAAGAGGAAAGTGAAGGCGGGCGGTTCTGTAAACATATCTATTTTTCACAATCCGCACCACCATGATTGAAGCCGGTGTCAAGGGTGATATATGATAGAAAATTGATGAAACATTGATGTCAGGGGATGAATATTTCAGGAGGAGCTGTATACATTGTACAGTGCTTTCCTTAAATCTTTAACCAGTGTTGGATAACCTTGAGAGGGGTGTTTATAAGTTTATTCTGTGGCAAGGGGAACAGGGAGCCCGAGGGGATTTGGGGTGTGCTGCCCCGGTGCGAGGCTCAGCACGTCCCCGTTGCATGGGGCAGTCCGGCTAAACCAGCACCGCAGGGAAAATCCCTGCATGCCAAAACTTTCCCGGCTCTGATAGCAAGCATTGGGATGTGAAAGTCAGCCCTGGCTCCATCTTCCTTCCTGCAGCCTTTGGAGCATCCCGGCCCTGCGGCCGCCCCGTGCACCAGCTATAGCTGCTTACCAGCAGCTTGACTTGATCCTGGCCTCGACGTGCTGGGGCACAGCACCCTCAAACCAATGGAAAAGGAGTTTGCAAGCTGCTTTCTCCTCTGGGTTGACTTTTAAGCGTCGGCACCCAGCTTCGGCAGGGAGGTCGTCCCCATTTGAAGGAGGGGGAGAGTAACTGGGGGCTTGGGGTCCGGCGGGCGACAGCAAGCCCAAGCCGTGAGCAAGAGCGACGCAGGGGAAGCTCAGAGCAGCAAGCAGCCTGGTGAGTGGAAAAGTCCTGCTGGCTCGTAGCTATTTTGAGGTAAGGCATTAATTGAGGACCAGAGGGAAAACAATAAAGCCGTCCCCGAAATAGAAGCTGTCAAAATGTTGTTGCTAGGAGTGAAGCCGAACCCAAATTTTTTTTTTTTTTTTTTTTTTATTTTTAACTGTTGCAGAGCGTGGCGGCTTGGAAGCAACTGCGAGGGGACCCAAGTTTGGGGTTTTTCTTTGCTCCCACCAAAATCGGTCTCCCCTGTGCCCAGAGCAGGGGCTGGGGAGGCAGCAGCAGCCCAGCACACGTTAGGACTACTGCTTTTCGGTGACATTTAGAAGATGCCTTGGGGCCCTTTGCATTTGCTGCGCTGAAGATTGGCTTGTTCACTTTGGAAATGAGCAGTGTTCGAGCTTTTTTATTAATAAAACCTCTAAGAAAAAGGGGGTTTTGCACATGGAGGGAGCATCGTCTGGTGGATGGACGTTCGGTGGGGTTTTGTTTCCAGGATGGGCAGAGAGAAGAAAGATTTGCAAGCAGGAGGGGTGTTTTTAAGGAGCACTTTGGATGTTTCATGCACAAAACCAGTGTTATTGGAACACTCGGGTGTGCCTTTCCAGGAGCAGGACCTCCTGCCGCATCAACCCTGCAGCTCCTGCCTGAGGCTGGTACCTGGGTAAGGGTCATCATCCCAACAGGACCGGCTTCTCCACAGCAGCCCCAAATGGAAGCAGAGCCAGATGATTTATGCTTCACCCATCCCAGCCTGCCTCTCCGTAAACGATATTCACCCAAAGAAAGCGGGATGAGCACAAGGAGGGGGGGGGAAAGACAGGAGGAAAAATCCTGCTCTGCTCCCCAGAGGCTCGCATCATCCCATCCCCGGCTGGGCACGCGTGGTGGCCCTTGGGGGCTGTCGGTGCCAGCGGGCAGGGAGACCCTCCTGCACGGTCCTTCAGGGTCATGGCCATGCCACCACCTCCGAGGCCCCATCAGGAAGAGCATTCTCCTGCCACCGATATTATCTCATAGCACTTTTCTTCTTTTTTTTTCCCCACGCAGAAAGCTGCAAATCGAGACCCTGAGGCACCCGTGTAGCGCCAGGAAGACTCTTGTGTATCTTTTTTTAAAGATATATTTTTCATTTTGCAGTGTTCAAACACCATCTGCTGTTTCGTACGGTGGCACTTGCACAGGAGGGGGTCATTTTTAAGTGTAAATTGTTCCTTAAAGTACATATTGACAGTACCTGAGGCTGAAGCGGCTGGAAAAACCCTACAGCAAGCACAGCAAGTAACACAGCCCCGGTCTGTAATGGCCATCCTCTTCACCTGGGGGCTTTGCTTCTTACCTTCCCACCTGGAAGAGCATCTTCCACCCTCGGTCTCCTGCAAACCCAGGGACAGCTAGCAACCAAGGTCCTGGTCCTGAAATACAGGTTGGAAAAAACCAATCCCCGATCGCTCGGCTGAATCAAGGCCAGCATCACCCTGACGGAGCCACCTGGGCTCATAATAATAAACTGGCAACGCTGCCTGTGACACGTGTGACTTGTGCAGCGTTATCGGGAGCGACGAGGGATCGTTTCAGAGGGACGCCCTTGGCCAAAACCGGGGTAATGCTANCCCGGGGCATGCTCCCACCCCCCCCCCCCCCCGGTTAATCCCCTGGGCTTTCGGTCTCCATGTCAAGGTGAGCAAAGCAACAGCAAATACCTGGTGAGGGAAGTTGGTCCCTGACCTGTAGCGCTTAAACTAATATGATTAAAATAATTGCTGCAGCCGGGTGGCTGCTCTCCCTTTTCTTGTTACGGAGTGTCACCGGGAGGTAGTGACAGCAGCAGCACGGCCCCATGCTATTTCAACATTCATTTGCTATCTCATTTCCAGCTATCACCTTATTTATTTTAGAAGCTTTAATTCCTGTCAGGCCAGGTATGCCAACTGTCCCAATTACGTGACGGTCGGGGAGCGGCTCCTGCGAACTGCACGTGAGTCGGAGCTGGGTGCTGCAACAGCCTCTTCCCCGGGATCGCCTCCTGCCACGCCGGGATGGTGCTGCAGGAGCTCCTGCCGTGGTCCGGGCTCAGGCACGTTCCATAGACCAAGCATCTCCAGCCAACCACAGAGGAGGAATGATGTTTTTTCATGTGTGGTTTTTATTTTTCCTCCCCCTTTTCTATTTTCTCTCTCTTTTTCTTTTTTTTTTTTTTTTTTTTTTTCCTTTTTGCTGTTCAAGCTTCTTGCTGGCAACAACAGACGTTATATTTTGACGAGTTAATAAACATCTCCCCCGGGAATGAAGGAGCTCCAGCATGCTCTGCTTCACCATGTTTTACGTCTGACTAACAGAGTTTGCAGAGCAAGAGGTGTTTTTCTAATCTGAGAAGTCGGTGGCTCATGTTTCAGGCTTCTCCCTGAAGCTGCTTCGCTTCCCCGCGTCTCAGAGGGATGATATCACGACGCTTCTGTGCTATCTCCTGGGGCCTAACCCATCGCTGCAACCTCCCCAGCCCTTTTGGCAGCCCCCCCACGTGCTCCCAGCCCCAGATCATCTCTTGGAGCTCATGGTTTTGAGCCATTTATCAGCCTCGGATGTTAAAGTGCAGCTGTACAGCTCGCTCCGTGGCATCTCCGGGACCAGCACGCTCCCATGGTGCAGGGTTTCTGCGCTGACAGGAATCCCCTCGCTGCTAGGGGGTTGCTGAAGAATACCAATGAGCTGCTGGCGGATGCCAGGTCTCTGCACCGGAGAGGCACCTTGTCTTGTTCCTCCCAAGCGCCTTCATCTGTTGCTCTGCTAATGCAGAGTCCCACAACCTGTGGTTTTCATCAGCCTTTCAGACCAAAAACCAAGAGTTCTTCACATTCCTGAGACTGGCAGGTGAGGAAGCCCTTGGAAACCTGAAGAGCAGGGACAGAGGGACATGGCTCCAAAACCTGCCACTTCTAGGACGTCCCTCAGGGCCACATCAACCCAGAGGCGCCTACTGCCTTCATGCTTTTTGGCAAGAAGAAATGAGACCTTGGACGTGACACAAGGCAAGCCTGGGAAGACAGCACGTGGTCCGGGGAGCCAAATTGCCGGTTCGAACTTGTAGAACATTATTGCTCGTGAATTATGGATAGTTATTGCACCTCCTGGACGATAAATTATTGAGCTGACATGCTGGATGGAGAGCAAGGAGCTGGTGCCGTGTTTATGGCAGGCGGATCGGACACGTGGTGTCTTGGCGGGGAGGGGGAGATGTTTTTCTCCCTTTCCTTCCGAGCAAGAGCATCTCCACCTGAAGCTGAGGAAAGAGCAGGGCTCTGCCCACCGGAACTCACCGAGTCAGCCCTGGGGGCAGTTGCAGGTGAAAATCCCTGGCAAAAGATCCCAGAAGAGTTTTGGGGGGGTTCCTCCCCAATCCCAGAGGTTTGGGAATGGGTAACACCGGTCTGCGGAAGGAAATGAGATGGGTTCTTTAAAAAAACATGTATAGGGATGCTCACCCGAAGCAGGAGGAAGGGCAGCGTGCTGGCCCCTGGCTGCAAACAGCAGGCTCTTCCCCCTCCGTAGCAGCAGGCGTTGCTTTTGCCTGCAAGAAGGGGGAAAACGGGGCTTAGTCTGGTCAGCATACAGTCGACTGCGTAGTATTTGTGATGGAGGTGGAAGATAAAGCAAGCTAACCAATTCTGTAAATGCTAGGGTGTCTTTCAAACACCACTGTGTACGTAGACGCAGGAAACCAGCTGGCCAGTATCTTAGCAAGAAGGATCTAACGGGGACCGTGGCCATGCTTCATCAGCCCGGGCACTCATCTTCCTCACGCGGAAGGTGAGGGCTCTTCCCAGGGAGCTGTGCGATAAGCTCCAGTGCCAGGCTTCAGCACAGCCTGGTCCCAAATGTTGCCATGGCCCTGGCTAGCCAGCTCAACCCCCCCCCTCCTCCTGCCCTATCTCCCCGGAGCAGCCTGCCCAGCGGCTTGGCGGGGACGGGGGATTTGGCACCTCGCTGAGGTGGCCGTTAATCACCCCCAGCATCTGCTTTGGAGAAGGGGCAGGCAGCAGGAAAAGCCACCCTGTGGTTTCCAAACCTGGCTCGGTTCAGGTGTGAAGCAGAGCCGTGGGCTGGTCCCAAGACGGGACGCAGAGGCGCTTGTTGCTCTGCCGCTTCGCCCTCCGGGGCTGCTTGTGACACCCCAATGCAGCTTTGCAATGCCCAGGGCTTGGTGCCGCCCTGAACTCGGACGTGGACATAAACCCTGGCGTCCCCCCGCATCCCCTCTCTGCCTACGCCGTAACATCATTCTGGGCAATGCTGGGGTCCAATAACCTCCCCCTTGCCCTCAAGAGGATTTGGGGAACGGCTTATTTAGGTGATGAGACACTATCTCTTTATCTTCCAGGCTGTGCTGGCCTAGCATCCCTGGCCGGGGATGGCAGGTCTGCTGAGCCTCTTGTCCCACACATGCTCCCGGCAGCCCTGGGCTTAGGGACTCCCTGAGGCGGCTGTTCCATCATGTTTAACAGACCTTGACAGACCTGTGTGCCCCCTGAGTTTGCCTAAATGCTTTCTGGGGCCCATTTAGGCTGTAGGTCTCCATAGCATCCTGTGGCAACGAGTTCCATAATTTAATCATGGGTGGCGTGGAAAAAGCACTGTCTTTTGTTTGTCCTTAAATCTGCTGCCCAATAACTCGATTTGGACACTCCTAGTTCTTCTGTTGGAAGAAATGGGGAATTATCGCTGCCTCTGCACCTGCTCCACGGCACTGCTGCTTTTATACCGGCCCGCTGCAGCTTTTCTTTCGCCTCTCCCTCATTCATACCTCCTGGCAATTTCCCACTCCCCTGCCAGCCCAGCCTGGCATCGTGCGGAGGATGGAGCCGGAAAGGTCTACGCTTTGCTTCATGGCTGCGTTGATCTCCACGTCTCTCCCGCTCTCTTCTTTTACAGGTGCAGGAGAAATGCTTGGGAGGCACTGCTGACTCCGGTCCAGATGCCGAACGGGCTCCCTCTGGAGCAAACCGTGGTCTCGATGAAAATCCCCAAAGCATTTGCTGGTGGTTTTGGGTGCTCGCGCCTGCCCGTTGGGTCCGTGTGTACACATGTGGACCTTTCCCCAGCCACCCAGCCCAGCATCTCGCAAGGGGAAGGGTCCATAACATGGGTGACGGTCAGCTTGGCCGTTACTTATCTCCTAACCAGGCTTTCCTGGCCCCAAGGGAGCGGCTCCCACCTCCATCCCCCCGTGGGACAGAGGTGCCGTGAAGCCTCACCGAGGGTGGAGGAGAGAGGTGGCACGAGGATCCGAGGGTGGAATGGGGAGGGGGTCGTGTGATTGCATTGGCCTGTCCCCCACTGAGCGGGATTTCCATCGCGTCTCAAGCTGAAGCCGAGGAGGCTCTGGAGTCGGTAGAAAGTGAAGCGCTTTCCCTAATCGAATCACACGCCGGTGTCACTCGTAAAGCTCTGCAGAGCAGAAAGGACTCGGGAGGCACTGAACCACAAACACCTCCTCCCTCCCCAGCGCCTCCGTGGAGATCTTGCCTCTCTTCTTCTCCATCTCTCACCCATGAAAACTGTTTGGGAGGGAACCCGGGCAGGGCCTCAGAGGTCCCACCTTGTGCCCCACGCCTGGTGCAGGGCCATCACACCAGGTATCCCACGGGCTCGAGGATTTCGGGAGATGGATATGGTGCTTTATGGTCTTGGTCTTCATCTTGGGGATGTTCTGCCCTCTCTGGTCATCTCCCCGACAGAGATGTCTCCCTCCAAGCAGGCGCTGGGCATGCATCACATCTCGCTAGTCCAGTGGGTCTTCTCCATCCTCAGCTTCCGTGAAGATGCTACATCTTCTCCTGTGCCTTGCTCAGCTCTTTCAGGAGCCCCTGCCAGCCCAAGCATGGGATGTGCCTTGTACAGCCACCCCGTTTGGAAGTGAGGGGCAGGAGGACTGTCCCTTGCCTTCATCTCCCTGGCCCAAGCTAAAAGGGGCAACCCGGGGACCACAGGATGACTTTCCCAGCGTGGGGTAGGGAGCCCACGGAGCGGGAGGAGGAAGGGTCGGTGCCGGGCATTTCACCCCCAGAGAGCAGGGGAGCTGCTGACAGCGGTGGCCATTTCTGAGAAAGCCCTTCATTCAGGTTTTGACGGTGCATCAAGCACCGAGTACATTGCTGCCTCTGAGCATCACCATGGAGCTGCTCACCGAGCAATATTAGCCGAGAGGCTGGCTAATGTCGAACCGAGAGGACAGGCTCGCTCCATCCAGGTGCCCGCCAGCAGCAACCTACCCAGCAAAACAGGCTGGTCCGCCCGTTTTGCAGGAAAACCTGCCCTCTCCTTCTCCAGCCCTTTTCCTGACCCTCGCTGTCCCCGCGTTACAGAGAGAAGCAAATTCCCCGTCCTTTACAGGCAGCGGCGGGGACTTCTCCGCGGCAGTAGACAGCATCCTTGCAGCAGGTCCATCAGCGGCAATTTCCGCAGCCTCCTTCGGTGCACCCAAAGCACGCAGGCGAGGAAATTATCAGTAGCAGGGGAAAAAAAAAAACAAAACCAAAAAAACAAAAAACAAACCGAACCACTGCTAAACTCAGCGATTACTGCGTGCCGGGGCTCTTTCGGTAACGAGCAGCTTCCTAGAAAAATCTCCTTTTAAAAAAAAGCAGGGGGATTTCAGCCCGGCTGGATTCCCGGAGGAGGGAAGCGGCTATTTGCGGAGCGAGAGGAGATGCGGCAGGGGCCGGCCGAGCCTCCTGCAGCGGCAGGACTGGCAGATTTCAGCGGCGGCTGCTTTCCCTGGGCTGGAAACATGCAATTTTCCCTGTTTGGCCCCTGTTGCTGCGGGTGAGCCGGCGGGGAGCGGATGCCAGAGTGTCTGGGCTGCAGCATCCCAGGGAAAGCAAAACTCTGTGCAGCCGCGGCTGTTCCTTGCCAGGGAAGCCCTTCCTGGCGTCTCGGCCCCACGTTATCCGCAGCTTCGCCGGGTGTCCCTCTTCTTCCCCTGCGTGCATGTCTTCAGATGCTCTCTTCTCACTAATGCCTAATTACGGTGGAGGGACTGCTTGGGCCGATAGCAGAGTTATGGATAATGCTATGTAAATTGTCTTGAAGACCCAGGAGCCCCCAAACAGATAAGCACCTCCGGCTGCCCCCGCGCTTAGCCGTGTGCGGCCCGTTCCGGCGGACCACGGCTGCAAAGAGCAGGTGGGGGCTTTATAGGAAATGCTCTTTAGAAAAAAAAAAAAATTAAAAATCACCCCTTCCCACACAATAGAAAATTCTTTATACCATAAAGCCATCTTGACATCTCAGTGCAGCCTTATCCCAGACAGCTGAGATGTTCAGTGAGGAACGTGGGCGCTGTCGGAAAGAAAAAGGCGGTTTCAGAGGACCTTTCAGCCCACCTAAGGTCCACTCTGCCTCTAAAGTTCGGGTGGGAAAAGATGCCCATCTCTCCCGGGACAGCGTGGTCACAGCTGAAGGGCGCCGTGACCTCGAAGTCTGAACAAGCGAGCCTTTGTCTCACCTCCTGATTATGCTTTGGGAGTTTCCTCTGTTTATTATTCATCTGATGGAGATCTTTTTAAATGCTTTAATGCACACACACACACACCCCCCATGCTAAAGACCTAAATACCTGACCTGAGGCACAGGCCAGAGAGGTCGGAGGGTCCCCGCTCAGACGCCGTGTCCGTCACCGGTGGGATGTGGACCGCTGGTCCTCCCTGCATCCCTGAGCGGGAGCAGTCCCTCCCTGTGCCCGGTGCAGATTGCCAAAAATCAGGCGTCCCCTCTGACGCCGCGCCTCTCCCGAGCCATACCCAAACCGGGCGGTGCGAACCCTTTCCCGTGTGCCGCCCGCTTCCCCTCGGCTTCCTCCGGCCCCGTCAGCCGCCGTCCCTCCGGGGCTGGTGAGACAAGAGCTGGGTGGCTGAGGCTTGTGCAACTCGTCGCACCTCCCGGTGAGCTGCTGGGAGCGGTCCCGCTGCGCCGGGGATTTGATTGACCTGTGCACACCAGGCCATTAGAGGAAAACGAGGGGTAATATGTAAACACCTGGGAGGAAAAACAGCCCTTTGCCTTAATGATAGTTTGTCATGTCATATTTTTCTAAAATTGCGAAATAGTGGTAGGCTAACCATTAATTTGCATGGCTTTAATTCATATTTTGAATACCAGACAATGACTTAAACGCCACCCGATTTAACCCACACGTTCTCACTCGTTTCTACCAAAAAAAAAAAAAACCACAAAAAACCACCAAAACCCCGGACAAAAGGCGCACTCTGCTTTCAAAAGCAGGCGCTCTGAACGCCTGCCGGCTCCTCTGCTCGCTAATACCGATACCCGCGCCGGTGGTACCAAGCCATTCTTCAGAGCCCCTCAACGTGCTTTACACGCTGGCCCGAGCGCTATCGGTGCTATTTAATAAAAGAACAAACACCCGCCCGGGCACAGAGCCCTCCCTTTGCATGAAGGGTCGCCGAGCTCCGGCGCAAGCGGGCAGGCTTCGGAGCCGCACGTGGAGCCGGAGCCAAGTGCCGACGCACCCCGGCGTTAACGCTGCCGCGAACTGCACGTGAGCCCGACGGGCGGCCTGATCCGGCTGGAAAACAGCCCCTTTTGGATGGTTTATTTTCCCAGCCCTCTCACCCCCAGCCCCTCTCCAATGCCAGCACCGCTGGGTCTGCATCAGGCGCTGCCCAGCTGGGATCTTCTTTTAAGGCTTCACCCCATCGACAGCAACTGGAAATGAGATTTTGGGGTTTTTTTCGCTCTCAAGACTTTTCCGGCATGTCACACCGCCCTGTAAATACAGGCTGCAGTGCAGCGGAGCGCGGGATGCTGGAGGTAACGCTCAAGGCAGCTGTATTGCCGGCCCAAGCGGTACCCCCCCCCCGGTTTTGGGGTCTGGCTGGGGTACCTGCGGGACTGGCCCAGGGGCAGCCAGGCTGGGAGAAGAGGGTGCTCTGCAAAGGTGGGAGAAGGCAACCGGGCAGCAGGGAGAGCTCCTGACAGCTCTGAAAGGTTTCTAAAGGCGGATTTTGGTTTTTGGGTGGCGCTCAAAAGGCCCATCCCAAGCGCAAAGGCCACCCCTGGCACTCCTGCGTCCCCAGGTAGAGCCCTGTGGTCCACGTACGACACCTCCATTCAACAGCAGAAGCCATCCCCCGGCTTCTCCGTCCCGGGAGCAGTACGTTGGGCCTGGAGAAAGCCGGTGCCAAACCCACAGCCCCGGTTCCACCGGGCTGGCGGTGAGGCACAGGCTGTAATTATTGCCTGCCTGCCAGGGTTTCTTCACCCCCACTGCCCTACCCCGGGAGGAACTGAGCAGCTGCCAGCAATTAAAAGGAGTTAGCAGTTCCCATGCTATTTTAACCGTTTATAGGCAGCAAGGGCGGCCCCTTCTCCCTCGGCGCGAAGGGAGCGCTTCTTGCCCTCACCCAGCGTTCCGCAGCCCTCCTCGCGCGGCCGGCCGGCCGCTGCGTGAGAAGCAGCACCGCTCTAGCGTGGCTGCAGCTTTGCTGGGCTTGGGGTTGCCCTGGTTCTACGATTCCCCCTCCTGGGCCACCGCCGAGCCCTTTTGCCCCCCTCCAGTGAGCGAAGGAGGCAGCGTGGGGTTTAAAGCCAGCCTAAGGAGAGGTGGCTGCAGCTTTGCTGGGCTTGGGGTTGCCCTGGTTCTACGATTCCCCCTCCTGGGCCACCGCCGAGCCCTTTTGCCCCCCTCCAGTGAGCGAAGGAGGCAGCGTGGGGTTTAAAGCCAGCCTAAGGAGAGACTTAGGGTGTGGAAAACTGCGGCCCCCCCCC